>RBVU03000074.1:0-30583 GCA_004115045.4 Sinella curviseta
TTCCGACCAGTTTTCAAACTCAAGTAAAACCGTGTTCTATTTGAATAATTCCAGTGATCAGCAAGACATTTATCCTTATTCCAAAACGTCTGTCGAGAGAATCGTTGTGGAGAAAAGGAATTGCAAAATAGGTTTCGTCGACGCATCTTCTCGGCACTCACAAAACGTCTCAAAAGACTATTCCAGTGAACAATTATATCGATATTTAAAGACAATGGACAATTATCTTAGCTTGACAAACGACCATTTCATAATTTATGCCGCAAGTGGGGTCGAAATAATTGATTCCATGTTTGCTTCTGGTCCAATCTCGCTAAATGTGAAAAACAAAATTGGTATGAAACTGAGAATTGAAAACGAAACAAATATTATCGCCACTGAGCTTGTCACAACCTGTATGTATTGCAGGGAAACCCAAAGATTAGTGGTTCTCGCTAAGCCGGAAACTCATGCCAACCTCAACGAATTAATTCCAGACATGGCCAAAAGTTTTCACGGAAAAGAACTTCGCATAAGCACAATGGTTTCGAGTCCAGTGTACATAGAGCTTAGACGTGATGGCAAAGGAAACTGGATAGCGACTCGTGGAATATCTAAATTTTGCATTGAGCATCTCGCAAATAAGCTCAATTTTACGCCAAAATATCATCCCGCGTCTCGAGGAGGCGGTCCTGGAATTCTTTTACCAAATGGTACGTGGACCGGAGTTATCGGAGACATTTACGAGGGAAGGTCGGATATAAGCTCAACAGTGATGCATTCGTTTTTGCGACATGAGTTTGTGAGTTTCACTGTGCCCATTATATATAGCAATCTGGTGTTTGTGACGGGGGAGCCGAAAAGGGAGTATTCCTGGCGATCAATTTACCGGCCTTTGGAACCAATGGTGTGGTATTTAACTCTAGTTGGTTGCCTAGTAACCGCTGTCATGATGAAATTCCTTCTTTACGTAAACAAAACTAGGGCTAATCAAACAACTGAATCGCCACGTGAGCGTATATTTTTCTTTCTGTATGGCACGTTTTTTGGACAAGCGGTTGATGAAGTGAACACGAAAACTTCTATGCGGACCATGACAGCATTTTGGTTTGTATTTGGAATTCTGATAGGCACAGCATACTGTTCAAAACAGATGGTACTGATGGCATGTCCGGTTTTGGAGCATATTCCCGAAACGTGGAACGAATTGGCCGAAACTGGGCCTGATGATTTTGAAATAACTCTGCATAACGACAAAGGGGCAATTTTTCAAGTTTTCAATTCATCCAAGAATCCAACGTTTCAGAGTTTACGACACCGAATGCGATTGGACGAGAGTGCTGTAAATTGTCTGCAAATGTCAATAGGTGTTTCGAGACATGCTTGCATAAGCATTGACCTAATCGTCGACTATATTAAAAGAAGATATTTGGGTGACTCCAACAATTTGATAACAGCTCCAGATAGCCTACATTTCTATTCTCTGGCACTGATTGCTCGAAAGGGAGCGCTATTTATTGACAAGTTCAATTCTATTCTAAACACTGGGATCGCAATGGGATTACGTGACAAATGGAATGCACTTGACTTTGAGATTTTAAGAAAGGAACGACGGGAAAAGGAAATTTCAGTGGGAAAGCCGCAAGAAGTTTTCGACGAAAATGGGTTTGGACCTAGACCGTTAATACTGCAGAATTATTTTGGGACAATGTACATTTTTATTTTTGGGAGCGTTGTGGCTTGTTTGACATTCAGTGGCGAGCTGATTTACAGAAAGTGGCCTTCATCTTCAAGATTGTATGGAACCCTGATGGATTTTATGCAACTTTGGTACTTTTAGCAACATGAATTAATTTGCTTGGAATTTCACCCTACTCAACAGTACGCTGCTTTCATGAATCACCAACAATTAAGTAATTTGGCAATTATTGATACTATGGATTCGTTATGAAATTAACAGCAATGAATGTTAAAGCAACATGATGTCATAATTGCTTGTGAAATTGCGAGTGTTTTTTGACGGATGAAAATATCTAATTAAATTCATATTCATCTATAATATATATGAAAATAAAATCAAAGCTGGACAATTTCTGTTCTATTTAAATTTATTTCAAACCAAGACGCTCGTTGTAATGAAGAGCAAAAAAGGCTCGGCAACCAGTCGCTGAAATGACAGTTCGAAAATCACATGATCCGTAGTTATGCACATGCCGTCTTAGAAGTAAGGATTACATACGCTTCCCACAATGCTGGCTCCTTGCTTAAGCCTTCTACCATCCATGCCACGCAAGGATATAGACAGCTACATCCCACAAAATGGAATCCCCAAGAGATGCGCTCCATGGAGTAAGTCAGAAAATGTTCCCTGGGATAATCATCAAACTCATGAGCCGTATAATTTTAAAAATTAAAGTGTAGATTATACACATTTAATGTTCTCATAATTTATTGAGTGCTTCCATATCATATAACCGCAAATGTCAAAACGGCCACATATGTCTTCCAACAACATTGTGGACGTATGCTGCCGTCGTAGAACATGCGACAACATTTTTAATCTCGTCTACAATTTAATTTATCTGATTCGTGCCATTTTAGTTTTTGATCGTATTCCGAATTCATATTTCAATCAGTCGTAGTAGGACATCCCTAGAACTCACAGCTTGGGGCAAACTACATTATTCGAGTTACTATTCTGAGCGGTGTTGTAATAAATTCCACACATTAAAATTTAAACATACATTCCCATATATGCTGAAATTAAATTATGTATAACCTTTTGGAATTGAGGACAGCTGATTGAATTACGTTGGTAAAAATGACGTTGCATGAACAGCATAGAATTGCATCGCATAAGCTTTTTCAACCTCAACACGAACACTGGTTACAAATTATCTGCAACCATCATGCTTATCGCGCAAAATTTCATCAAATTAGCTGCATTTCTTGTGAACATGATCTCCTGGATGACAACTTCGCTATTCCAGACAAGTACGACACAGAACGGCTATATTTCCATATCGACCAAGGAGGGGCCAGTGTTTCGACGGAAGCTCTTCCTGTGCAAATTGTATGCGTCTCTTGAATGGCTTCAAATTGTATACGCCATATGGAAAGATACGCTCCCATTTTCCGATCTATTTGCAAGCATAATGTACGCTGGAGGAATGGTACTGCACATTATCATTGCAGATAAGCATTATCTAAAGCGACACGAAATTGTGCATTTCTTCAACGCATTCCTGGAGTTTGAGAAGCGATATAACGGTAATTTGTATAACTTTAAATATTCTATAAACCACTATTGCAAATTAAACGGCATTTCGTGTATTTTTAGTGAAAGGAATATTTCCACCAAAATCCTTGAGGCAAGCACAAAGGCGTTTTAAGCTCTATCAACTTGTCGCCATTAACTCTCTTCCGTTCTTCGTAATTTGTACATGGCTTCTACTAATGTTCGCGCCATGTTTCCCAGGAAACGTTGGCTACTTTATACTTGAGGAATGCAATGGGTTAGAGGAAACCAGCTGGACATGGAGCTATTTTCTAAATGCCATTTTAAAACTCTTTCTTTCCAGTTTTACAAGTTACCTCTTTCTTTTCTCCATGAGTGGCATAGTGCTCGAGGTCTCCATTTTCACAGGAATCCAATCACTTGCTCTAGCAAACTATTTAAGATTGTTTAATAGAAAGGCCAGATGCTCGTTTGTATTTTTACTCCGTCCAAGGCGGATCAAGTATATTCTGGCATTGTACAGAGAAATCGAGGTGCTCGTACGAACTTACAACTGGATTCATCAAGGAGCTCTGTCATTTGCATGCACGGGGATGAATGCTCTGCTATTCATCCTTTCACTTTACGGTCTCATCGGCTATTACCAGGATCTCATTCTGCCTCTGATTTTGATATGTGCGTCGGCACTAACTTATAGTATCTTGATGGTGATTGAAAATGACGGAGCTCTGAAATCAAGTGTCTTCAAAACTTCAAAGGAGACTATTACTAATGTTAGATCTTTAGGATGGCTAATGAGACGCCCATTGATTCGACGTCATGTGATGTCGTGGAGGATTTTGAGCGTTTATCTGTCATGCGACTGCTATTATGACAAATTTACACCGTTGAACATGATGAACTTTAATGTAAACCAAACAATTAGCTTGTTGATGGTGTAGACTGTGTACACCTATTGGTTATGCGAAAACCTATATTGGCTTAGTTTCGATGTTGATTAATAGTTCAGTTAAGATTTCAATAAAAAACAATCTCAAATTGCAGCTCACAGAGTAGAAGAAATTGACAAAAGTTTTGTAATCGGCAGCACAAATTAATTTATACGATATCCACGTCATGAAAATAAAATATTTACAAATGCTGTGAAATCAATCTTCTGACAATGAATAAAAGACCACATGGGACTATGAAATGTCAATTTAAACATGTGCTATCGGAGTAATGCTGAATACTTGACAGAAATAATTATTGGTCGACTCTGCGATACCTTCTATTTAATATTGAATGTTTTAATTCTGCATGACATGGCTGGATAAAGTGTCAATTTATTCGGTTGAAATTTTCAGCAGCCTGCGTAGGTTGGTACTTTACACCAGTCGTATTACTTGCACCTTATTTCTACTAAAAAGTTGTATCTTTGAAGCTCTATTTTTGCTTGCCACAAAAACTCAAGTCACGCAGTCACCATGCTCTTTGGCCAAAACTTTATTCGCTTTGTAAATTTAAGCCTTAATCTAATCTCTCGTCTGACGACCACACTCTTTCAAATAAACGACAATACGAAGCATATGTTCTTAAATCCTCAATCAGAAAAGGTTTTCCATCGCAAGATAATTCTCGCAATATTTTACATGCTTGCAGCTTGGCTTCAGGTGGGCTACTTTGTGTGGCAAGGTTCATTCCATTTTGTTGACATTTACCCAAGTCTGGTATACATTTGCTCGGCAACAATAGAGATAATCGTGGCGAGGAAACAGTTTCAAATGCGATTTGAGCTGGCGTCGTTGTTCAACGCATTCGTGGATTTCGAAAAGCGACACAATGGTAACTAAACTCAATTGCATTGAAAATTGAAATGAAATATAATTTATTGACTTTAATTATCTTTAGGAACCAACCTGTTTCCACCTAAAGCCGTTCGAAAATCTCAAATGCGTTTCAAACTCTACTTTCTTGAAGGAATCGATTTTCCACTTCTCCACTTGCTGTTCACTTGGGTATTTTTCTTTTTTGTTCCATGCCAACCGGTAATTTTGGGATATTTCCTATTGGACCAGTGCCGAGGATTTCATGATAACCGCTGGAATCTAGCGCAAATTATTCTTAACGTATGTTTCACGTCGCTGTCTAATTACGTGCTTGTGTTTACTATATCGGCGTTAACCCTTGAGGTTACAACTTTCACAGCACTTCACTGTCTCTGTCTGGGAAACTACTTGAAATTGTTCAAAGCTAAGCTCATGTTCGTTATTTTGAGTGGCGTCAACAATCGTCGACATCGAAAGCGACTCAAAGATATACACAAGATGTATAGGGAAATTGAGCTACTTGTGAGCACATACAATTGGCTTCACAGCGGAACACTGTCTGTAGTAAATACACTGGAAATTACGCTAATGTTTGTTCTCGGGCTGTATGGCTTGATAGCGCATTATAGTGTGATGATCTTACCACTCGTTCTGGTAATCGGTCTAACCGTATCTGGCGTTTCCATAATGACCATGGAAATCGATGGGGCGCTCAAGTCAAACGTTTTCAAAATTTCAAAGAAAACAATTTCCAGTGCCAAGTCACTAGGATGGTTTATGAGACGAGCTTACAACCGACGTGTTGTGAGATCTTGGAAAACCTTGAAAATTTATATGTCGGGGGATAACTTTTACGATGAGCTCACTCCGCTATCCATGATAGGATTCAATATTAATCAAACAATTAACTTGCTAATGATGTAATGCGGATTATTTTAGGATGAGGTAGCAATGATATTGTAAAAAAAATATAATAATAAAATTGTCATAAGTAGTTTCCATATTTTAATTGTCCCACTTTTCAGATTTTCTAGTGTATATTTGCTACAACTAATTTTCTACTCGACGTTTATTATTTAGAGTTATTTATCTGCGTTTCGTGCTATGTGAACTAACATAACTAATGGTTGTAACAACCCAATAATTTAAATTTATATAGTTTTAGATTTAAACATGGACGACAGTTTTTGCTGACACATCAGTCAATCATGTATTCATTAATTTAAGATTGCATACTTGATATGTGCCATGTCATGTTAAAAATTAAATACAAAAGTTCGTTGGAATATATATGATCTGACACTTTTAACATGTATGTTATGAATATTTCAGAGTTCAGAGTATTTTAATAACTGATGTTCGAAAAATTCTCCAAGATTAAAAAAAATCGCCTTTAATTTTAAGAAATGTACTTCATATCGTACGCCTACCATCGAGTATGATGTAACTTAATAAAATATCCATAGCATGTTCACAATTCTAGTTCAATAAGAGCAAATTCACTAACGTATTGGCACAAAAGTCCAAAACGGTTGCGGTTGTAAACTCATCAATGAAATTCACCGAGCCCAACTTGATCATCAAAGGCTTAATGATCTAGAATACCGTATAATAATCGCCCTATCAGATCCCTTATTTTGCGACGCCACCAATTTTGTCCCAATGAGCGTAATCATGTCCGTTGACTCAGCAAACAGCTTTCCCATGGTCCCCACCACGACAGTAATAATTAGCAATCCGTCCACCGCAAAGCTTACCAAGATTACAGTTTGCAAGCCAAAGCTATCCTTGTTAAGTAGAGCATACAAACTGAGCACTACGCAATATCCCGTAAAGTTGAATACGAGAACAAATACCACGTCCTGTTGAATGTTGTTGTACAAAGTGACCAAAACCTGCAGCTCTCGGTAGCGTACGAAATACTTCAGTTTCTTGATGACATCCGTAGTCCTGTAGTCTTCACCCGATATTGCATATTGTGCGATGTAAAGTCGAAACCTTTTCAAGTGATATTTCAAGCAAGCAATTTGAACAAGCAGAAGCTGTAAGCATATGAAGCAGTAAGAAGCTACGGTGCTGACTGCAATGATAACCATGAATACACAGACTACCGTGCGATAGACAAGCGAGAATAGATTTGAATGTTCAGAAACAATATCAAGTCCTGTGTAATTATCCACGAAGAGTTTACATTCCGGAAGAAGAAAGTAGCCTGGTAAAAGCGGAGTGCACGGCTTGAACCACTGGCGCAAGAATATCGCCGTGATGCAGACTGGGGATGTTGTGATGGCGCAAAGTTGTATAAATTTGATAAGACGAGCGAAACCTTTATTCCCTCGTACCCCTAACCCAAATCATAACAAGATTATTTATATACACAATTTTATTTTAGATTCATGATTTGTTACATGGATACTTACATGTAATTTTGGAACTCTGTCGTGTTTCCATGGTGACCAACATATTGAAGAGCTCGGTGATCATTCCATGTCTTATAAAGTATATGTAGTTTGAGGCACAAACGACAATCTCTCCGCCAGCGTACATCATGTTCTCTAAAATGACGTCGGATGGAAAGCTTCCTTGTCCTTTGTGAATTTGGAACCATGTTAGAGCGGAAGCGAGTAACAGAAGTAATGTCTTAGCTTTTTCTTTTCGACAGCGATTCGTGTAAATGAGATGATGGGATTTACGCTCCAAATGATATGGGTATGAACCTAGCCAGCAAAGCGTTTTTAAATGTAAACGAATCAGGAATAAAATGGACTTATTGTTAGCGAACAACATTGTGAGTTTTAGAGAGGTCTCGACAGTAAAGGTTACAGGCGAGGGAATGGGAGAATTCGTAAAAAACTTTTTGCCTTGTATGATGTTATTTCGTAACTTTATGTTTTTCGGTATAATTTACATTTCAGACGCAACATAACCCATAATGTCGTGTTCGTGGATGTTACATTCTGTCTGTGAAATGTTAAGATACATTTTTAATTTGACATTTAAATAGCAATATCTCTGAAGATGATATATTGCGGGAAATGTGTTGCTTCATTAATGCTTAAGAATGTTTTCGAGCTCCGATTGAATTAGCCACAGTTGGAACCAGTACAACGCTACCTGTGTAAAGTTTTCAATTATAAATAGTGCACTTAATGGGAAATGCGAGACTGAACACATCAGAGAAAACTCAAAAAGGCATATCATTGTTGTATGGACAAGTAATTTTACCTACATAATTCTGCCCAACAACTGTCAACAATTTCACCGCCAAACAACTCGAGTACACAGTAAATGTTTTATTTTACGTGTTAACACATGCAAGTTTAAACACACATTCCCAAATCGAAAACCAACTAAACTTTGGATCATGCGCTACTCACGAATTGAATAATGGTCTGACATTAAGAAATTAGAAGGACGTTGTATTAAAAACGTACTTCCAGTGATGACTGAAGATGTAAGCTTCCAACATCCGAGCTTTCCTTTGCGTCATGCATGAATTAACATTTCCGTAAAACTTGAACATATTCTTCAATATTTTAATTCGCGATGGCGTGATATAACAAAAGATTAATCAGTTTACTCTGGAGAATACTTTACTCCGTAAGGTAGTTTTCACAATATGTTTCCTTATATAAAAGCAGGCAGCATGGCTTCAAATAGGCCACTTTGTTTGGCGGGACGCATTCACGTTTTTAGTTATTTACCCAAGTGTGATACATATCTGCTTAGAAACCGTGGAGCGAATTGTGATACGAAAGCAGTTTCAAATGAGATATGAGATGGCTCTATTGCTAAACACATTCTTGGGAAACTGGCACAATCGTAAATAGCAAATATGTATATTGTAACTTTCGGAAACATTGTTGAAGTAAATTTCCTTGGAAATTAAATGTAAATTTAATCAGTTGACAATAATAATAATGAGTTTATATACAAATATTTTACGGTGATCGGCTATCATCCAATTATCCTTCCAACTAATATTACCAATTAATTTCCCACTACATCAACCATCCTTAAATGGGAAATGCGACGAATGATCTTAAAATATATTATAAAATGTTCAATGCATCTTAATAAGCAAGTAAGAAATGAAAGATTTTGAAGGTCACTCCAGGGTCATTGAATTCTTTTCCTTCATAAAAAACTCGCGCAAGTGCTCAAATGAAGGCCGCTCCATCGGGTTTTCTTGCCAGCATTCCAGCATTTTCTCATACCTTTAAAATCCAACATACATCATTAAATACTCCAGCAGATGTCTGTGAAATATCTCCTCAAACCAAATACAGTAAATATGTATTCTTGACACGTACACGTTTTCAGACGCCAGGGATGGTTTCGGATGGCGATATCCACGCTGTAGCAATTTACTTATTGTCAACAGTTTTGGAAGACCCTCCACCGTAACAGTTGGATATAGGGACGCTCCCAGTGTGAATATTTCCCAGGCAGTGCATCCGAATGCCCAAATATCCACGTGCAGCGACATTTGCCTCGGCTCGCGAGCGTTTCCCCTGTTCACCTCGGGAGCAAAGGAATTCATTGGGAAGTCACCCTTAAACAACCAAATAAAACAAGGTTTTGCTGCCACAACATAATATATGCATTTTTAGTTTATAAGCTGCTTTAATTATATCAAATTACAGTTAAGAGGGATCGCGCACATGCGTCCTCGTCTAAACATTTCTTGGAGAGTCCAAAATCACAAATTTGAACTGCTTTCTCCTCCGACAAGAGAATGTTTCTTACGGCCAGGTCCACGTGAATAATTCTTTTAGCGCTGAGATACTCCATGCCACTGGCGATCTGCTCGCACCATTCGACCAACTTGTAATTATCGCCAATTTTTATATCTCTCCGTCGCATGTCGGTCACCAAGTGAGATTGTAAGGAGCCGCCAACGCAAAATTTCGTTAAGATGAACAGTCCGTCTGCAAAAGATAAAATAATTAGACCCTGTAGAAAGTAAAGTGTATAGTGCTCGTTAATTGGCCATTACTTTAATTATGGCTACCTTCGTAACAACAAGCACCATAAAACCTGACAATGAACTCGTTCCCATTCCCAATGCAGCAAAAAGTCCAAACCTCACGCATAAATGATTCCACTTTCCTGTGACCCGTGCAGCTCATCTTCTTTACCGCAACGTCATGTTCAAAATCCGTACTATTCGGATTCTCCCGAAGACTGCCACGATACACAATGCCAAACATGCCCTTTCCCACCGGATTTTCCCAGTTTGATGACGAAATTGTAAAGGAATCACGCTCCAGAATGTGGGCTTCATCACAAATCTGGTATAACTGTTCGGAAATAAGGGTGTTGTCATTTTCACTCCCGGACTGACCAAAGACAGTGTATCCCATTGTTCGCGCAGATGCAGAATCTTCCTCATCCTGATCATGTCTCAGGGAAGTGAGGAAAGAGCACAAGAGTGTTTTAACTTCATCCATAATTTCCGTTTTGAGTTGAGTTTCGTTACTAGTTGTTGGCTGTTCCTCGTCATCGTCAACGCAAATGAGATCATTTTGAGGGCCTGTAGGCGAACGCTGTGGGATCCGTAAACGTGATAATCTGGAATGCTTGATAACGCATACTGTGACGATGGCGACTCCAGCAAGCGCAACGAGACCACTACATACAGGAACGACATATTTCCAAACAGTTTCTCCCGAGTCATCAAGATCCGGAAGCGAGGATATTTTGCAGAAACAGGTGAAATTGTCAGAATATTTGTAGTAGGAAGCCTTAGAAATTCAGAAGAAAAAATAAATTCACTAGCTACACTCACAATGGGTGATTGCGAATTCTTCCGCCTCGGATTTGGCTGAAATTTTGCGCAGACGTTATCTTATAAGGTCTAAGTGACCCTGTATTTTTTTTGTCTCGACACTCAACCGTTTCGGAGTAATTGATAATTAAAGTTGGGCTATGTTATATAAATATAAGGTATGTCCAAAGATCATGTGCATATACGGTGACATATTATGGGAGTTGAAAATGCAGAGTATGCTATATCATTGCAAAGAATAATAGAACACATCGTGTAATTAAAAATGTAAATGAATTGAAATGACAATTTTTGAGTAAAATTTGAATGGAAACAGACGAGCAATGTCATGTTTCTTTCATTAGTTGGCACATGCAAAGCAGCAGTATGCAAAGTATATATATAGCTACTTTTTGGACATACCTTACACCTATATAACATAAGCTAACTTTAGCTATCAATTATTCCGAAACGGTTGAGTGTCGAGACAAAAAAAATTACAGGGTCTCTTAGACCATATTAGAGAACCTTTGTGCAAAATTTCAGTCAAATCCGAGGCGGAAGAATTTGCAATCACCCATTGTCAGTACATTTCCAATTGAATGCGTACCCATAAATTTTCTACCACATCGATGTACGTCTTTGTTTGCGGGACTTGCTCGTCATCCCCGTAGTACGTCCTTTGAACGCGACAGTTGGGACGCACCATCATTGACGCAACGTTGTATGAATTCAAAGTGTTAAAGCGTGACCCATTGCGTAGCGTGATGGGAGAAAAGAAGCAAGACTTGCAGTTGCCAGCTTGGTAGAGAATTGCGCATTGGGAGCCTTTCCATGTGTGGCTGGTGTTTTTTACATTGCAAGCGTCATCGCAAAACATATCTGTTCCCTGAACAAAATATATTACGTAGTTAAAACATTAACAAAATATTATAATTTACATAATTTCTGAAAATTGAGTTGTTGTGAATCTGCATTGTAAAGTACCTTGCATCCGCAGCTTAACGCTGAAAGTTGGAAATGACCCTGGGTGTAGTATAAAGCAAAATACATAAATAACAAAATACGTCAAACTTTTTCATACGTGTCTTGGTCGGTAACATTTTATTCATAATACATATTATTAGCGCTTAATTAGGTATGCTCACCCCGTAAGTGCTCGCCGGAGCTTCAATAGCTTTTGACCTTGTCGGTCTGATGTACGTGTAACACTCGCAACCCATTAGTTGATGGGGAACACAGCCACAAATGCTCAGGGCACAAAGTGTAGACAGGGTCCAATTTCCGCCAACTTGGAACAAGGCATCTGCAAACTTATCCACTCGAATATTCTCAAACACTAGCCTATCTATTACCGTATCCTGGAAGAGACTGAGCTCGGGTAAACTGAACCGTTTTTGAAAGATTATTTTTGCACACCAAGAGCTATTGTTGGCTTTGACGACCGATGCTGTCTTGGGAACAGGTGAAGCTGGTGTTGCTAGATAATAGATCACCATCACAAAAATATACGAAACGCACCCAACGCAATTCATTTTAGTATTGTTTGTTGGTGTATTTCGACGCGAAATTATGCACTTGTTTTAAACAGTTCCGAGTTCAGAGACTGCTTTTGGACTAATGCGTCCAGTGTGATGTAGAAAACATTTTAATGCAAGTGATGTAAATTCATGCAAGATCTTCGGCTAGCCCTATCAGTCGGACAGGATGCACTCTAAATGTTCCTTCAGAGGAAATGAGATTATGATAGTGCAAAGAAAGACTTACGTTGTAAATATGTGCATCTCTACACTCATGTAAGAGTCGTGTATTACATATCTCATCTGCTGTTGTTTCACATTTCGTACGAAAAGAGGAAACCCGAAAAGGATTATGCCATATCAAATACACTCGCTTAAAAGTAGTTGATGACTTGAAGCTTCTAATGATGCCATATTATCACACTTACTTTTTCTGGAGTATCAATATAGTAATTTCTTGGTAGCACTTGTGCTAACCTAGCGTTTTTTCTTACCGTTACTTGCCACTCAATAATCTTGAATATGCTGAAGTGGTTACAATGCCGTGTACACAATTAAATGAAGTTGGCTGTATTTACAAATGCAGCATAGTAGATTTATTGAAGCGGTGAAGGATGTTAAAAATACATGTATGTGCACATATCTAAATATATTCGTGTATAGTGTATGCATGCATGGTTTGCTGAGTTGTATGCCGTTTTACAATTTTACATTTAAATTGATAAACTCATTTCTGCCGGAGTTGTCAGTAAGCTGCTTCCAACTTCACTCGACCCCAATCCCATCAATGAAACACGAAGAACGAGTATCATAACTTATCATACGCTCATTAGTTTCTCCATGAAACTGATTTCCTGACTTACTTTGAAACTTCCTCGTCCTCGATGGTGATAATGAAGAATGTAACCATCAAACTGATATACTGCAAAAGAAAGAAATTCGTTGGTTTTCTCAAATTTAACTAACATCATTTCATAGTTAGGTGATTTTGATACCTCAGCCACAAATGGATACGTCATGGTGAACATGTTGCCACCACGAATACCAACCTCGTTAGCAATGTCCTCTTGCAACACGAGACGAGCCTCATCGTGGGGTACATTTTTTATATTATCTTTTTTGGTAAGCCATGCTTTTGCGGATCTCATCTAACCAAAACCGTTACAAATTACGTGAGAAGTAATTGCCTAATACATTTATTTCGTGTTTGGAACAAATTTCACTAAATCTGCTCACTTGTTTACAAATTTCGGCAGCAATGTACAGTTGGTAACATGAGTTGCCAAAATACATTACATCTCCAAATGTTTCAGAAATGTCCCCAGATATGAATATAGCGTTCATGTATATAGAATAGTACATCAGGTCAAGTGCCAAATACCAAATCACTTGACTTCCAAGTGCAACGTTGACCAATTCTGAGAGTTCTTGAATTGCTTGGAAATTCCGGTACGTTTGCCTCCACACTTCACGTTTCGCACCGTCTTCTCCAATCTGCAATTGAATCGACTTGTTTCCGTTCAGGGTCTCATGTTTGATATCTGTCGCATATGAACTTGCTGCTGTCCAAAGGGTCCACGCAAATGGGAGAATGAACAGGTCAAACAAATCATCAGTAATAGAGCTGTCGCAAAATAAACAATTAAAATGTTTGAGTTTCTTAAATTAACGCAACACCGAAATTTAAATGAAATACCTGAAGTAATTACTACAGAGCATCAGAATTGCCATTAAGCCGTCCAGAAATGAAATGTTCGATATCCGAATTAGCTTGGTTGAGTTTGAAGGCGGCGAAAAGGAGAAGACAAATCTTGCCCGCTCGACAAGGTAATCAAACCAGAATAGGGGTGTCCAATCAATTATGTTCATTACGAAAAGCACGACCGCTTTTAAAACAAACAAACTAAAGAACAAATAAAGGAAAACAGGTTTTGTGATCTAGAAAATTGAAAATAGTAAATATTTCCTCGTCAACCATATGTGCAATTTTTCAGTTTCTCTGAACGTATAGTTAATGGTAGATGACTTCATGTACCCATTTGTTTCTGATACTCAGATATTTTGTCTGTAGTATGCAGTTCAAGACGTGCATGTAGTCATGGCTGTTCAACCAAAGTCGTTTCAATGTCACCAGTTGGTAGACTGATCCGAAGAATTCCATAGAAATTTCAAAATACTCTATTGGATTCTTCGAAGGTGGCGACATTCGACGAAAGTGCGAGATCATTTGGAACATGTGTAGAATATGAAGAAAGGCACATATAACCTGTTAGAAATTAAAAATGTACATATTGAAGTGATGATATGGATTGAGATTATTGCGATATCATTTTGTACCTGCTGTGGTCTCCATGTCCTCTTGCGAAAGTAGCCTTTTCCTGTCGCCTCTCTCACGGAACGGAGTTAGACCCAGATAATAGGTAAAGTTGAAAAAGATTCTGATGATATTTGTGAGCTCGGATCTTCTTTGCAACGCAAGTTCATCTTCCTTTGGTTCATTGTTAGGTGAAATCACCTTCAAGTGCATCGTCTGAGCGAGATTTTTGTGGAACATTTTCTCTAGTTTCCTCTTGCAATCAAGTCAGCGGAGTGACTGGTTAATAGATTTCTCAATTCCCTGTAAATATTTTTCAATATGCTAGCCAATATGAAAGTAAAGTATGTAAGTCATTAAGGTTAATGATTTCTTTTAGTGATTTCCAAATAAAACTAATGGCTGGTTAATCACTCATCTTATGAATGATTTCACTCTAGATAGAAATAACCCGACACATCAATCATAAAGCTGCCACACTAAAAACATAGCTTTCCTTCTTAGGACAAAACATGTTTTGTGATCCTTTTAGTGCGCTGATGAGAAACGAGATAGGGCACACGGTAGCTATTTACTTCCAGCTTTCCTTTGGGTATTTAGTATTTAGCTGTAAAAAGTATCTTTAAAAAATATGTTGTATATTTTGGAGCTCGCCGTTCAAAACTATTATGTAAAAAAATACGGCATGCACGCTGTAAAAATATCAAAGTCACACCATTACTATCAAATCAATCATATATATATGCTCATTAAAACATTTTCAATCCGAATGGTAAATCCAAACGCGGTGAGTCACAGTTGCAGTCTCTTAACTCGTTGAGCTATATACACGTTAGCAATGCACCCGGCCATCTTTTATGCGCATTATTGCACACAAAGAATGACGCATCTTGATCGTATATCATGAAATGCTAGGCAAAAACAGAAGGAATAAAGAAGACCATGAATCCAAGAATGATGATGGTTAGTGATGAAAATTGATGAACATTGCTGATAACTACACACATAATCTAAGAGGATAGAAGCGATGGATTGAGACTTGCAAAATAATTCGAGATATAAACTCCCGTCAGTGCATATTTTAAGCAAGTATGAGACAAGCTGTTGTTTATTGATCTTCTTCATCTCTTTTTGCTATTGCCATATCCATTCATTCCTCCCGTGACATAAACAAGATGATGAAACTGTTGCTACTAAGTAATCTGGATTCTTCGTATGAATACTTGGTATGATTCATTTACCAAGAAATTAATAGTTACCAACTTGGAAAATCCTTGTGCTGATAACTATTTAATCCAATGCCATAATTTTATGCATTCGATGTTAAGTATTCACTAAACGAACTTGTTCGTTTCTCTGATGAGTCATAAAATGAAAAGTTCAGTGTTTGCAAATGCAGGATAGCAGCAGGACATGTTTTCTTAGTGCTACAGTTTTGTAGGCCATTACTACAAAGCCGAAATAAATGAAAATAGTTTATTATATTTTTTCATAAGTATTTGCTAATGACTGAAACTAGTTTCTTAAACGCGTTCAAGAACAATGTGCGTTACTTAAGCAAGAATTCATTCGAATCACAAATCATGAAAACCGTTTCATTTTTCCATCTGGTTCTCGTTCTACATCTTATGTTGTCGGGTGCAAATGGAGTACAAAATGGAAAGACTGCTGTTCCTCGATTCAGGAAAGAAACTGAGGAATCATTTGGAAATTTCATGTACGATGTCACGGCGCCCCTGAAAGATAATTATTTGACTCCAAGAAAGGAGACACGCCAGAGTGTTCTGAAACGTGACTCTCAATTGTCAGCCTACGCGTACGTAAAATTATGTAAGTATCCTTTTATCTTATTTACCATATATAAAAAATGTCGTTGCCAATTTTGCAAGTCCAGTTGTGGTATAGTTTGCCTTTGTCTTTTAAATGAACAAATATTTAGCATCAAAGTACACGGAGTCTCCTGTCAACATTACCAAATATTTCCCGCCAGAGTTGCTTAACCAAACTGCCGAAATCGGTTTGATGTAAGTTGACACAAATAATCTCGTATTTATTTTATGAACTCCGAAACAATAATTTAATTTAATAATTGAATACATTTTTTCGTTTACAGTTTCCATAGAAACGACACCTCTAAAGCTTCTGAACGCACCTACGGCATTCTCATTCGTGTCAAGGATAGTCGCCATGGTTGCAAAAGATACTGTTCCCATCTCGAATCCCACTTTCCGAAACGAAATGACCGAGAAAATTTTAAGGATGATGCAAAACTTGGACTTACAGTGAACTGGAGCTCCATGAAATGCTTCCAGAACTTTTGTCCACATCTCCTCTCCAATTTTGACATTCTTGTGTACAACGTGGAAGTGTATCCTCTACAAAAACTCTTATCCCATGGCCTATTTGAAAAGAAACTGAACAAAATTTATAAGGAAAACTTGGAATTTGTGCGGGACTTTAATTGCAAATGTCAATTTTACGCCAGAATTAGCATGGCAGGATATTCGCAGCCAATATCGGATACTGAGCGGGATTTATACCGGGCCGCCATAGCAAACAATGCCGCAGCCATGATAGCTAAGGGAAACGGGATCCACATTATAACGGATATTTATCCAAAATCAGCGGAAATTATTTTGAAGCAGAGAGAAAGCTCGATGCGAATAAATCCAACTGCAACAATATACACTTCACATAATTTGCTGAAAGACGCACTCTGTGAAATCGAAAAAATTACTGAGATAATCGGCAGCGGTATCTCGAAAATAATTTTGCAAATTGATAATCACGTTTCCGATATCCACCATGAGCCACCCACCGCATGTAACGTAAACAAATTCACAACAGCCATGAAAAGAAATAGAACAAATTCACCGACCTTAATGTTAAAGGGAGCCCAAGTAAGTCAAGTTTTTAACATTATGGAAGCAATTGAAAATCAAACTCGATTTGCTTTAAAAACAGTTTATATGGAGCAACCAGATAGGCTCTTCAGAAATTTAAGTGATATTGTAGCCTCAAGAAACGTAAGCGTTGGTTGCCTCGTACAGGACTTCAGTGAGAAATTCAAGGACATTGCAAACAATGATTGTGGGTCTGATATATTGTTGGGATGGCTGGATTATTTCCGAGTGGAAGATAATGAGGAGCTATCGTATCTGCTGGAAAAGTCTCTAGCGGTTAGAGATGGGTGGCGGGAAAAACGTGCCGATGTTACCATGACTCTACAGCTGCACGTGATGGAAAGTTATTTAGAATCTGTGACGTCATCCAGACTAAACATTTATTGTACGCCTCGTCTGAATAACATGAATGCTTTTGACGAGGCTGTCATGAAATGGTCAGTTATCCATAATGTTGACGTAATACTGTCAGGGGTGATTTTCGGTGGTGGGTTTTTGTGACTATTTAGTTAACTAATTGCCCACTTTTCTTTTAAATGACTTGCCCTAATCTCAATCACCCAGCTCCGTTTTTCTGACAAAAATAAAGGATTGCAGAATAAATTGTTCGAAAGGCTAATCGCGACTTCACTTGATCATAATAATTTACAACGCGTAGATGAGAATCGATTTACACAAAGCATTTATAAATAACTTGAGATTAAATTGAGAGAGAAATTGTTCTATTGACAATGAGTAGTTGCTACTATTTTATTTAAAAGGAAACGTGACTCAAATATTTATTTAATTGATCGTGACTTTACTACTATTTAATTAATTACTTGTAGCTTTAAGGTAACTCTATTTGCTTTTAATTGCGCATTTAACCCGGGTATTATGCTGAGAGTAGAGTAGTAGTAAGAATTTTTGGGTAACCCACCGAAAGAATGGAGGCAACCGGGAAAGGCTGACTACGGTAAGGTGGGCACCGAAAGAGAGATTCTGATGTGGGGAAGCTGGACGGCCTCACCACACAGAACTCAAGAGACAGAAAAGAATAGCTTAATTTTAATTACAATTGTCTTATACCCATTACACTAATTATAACAGTAAGAGCAGGTGGCAGGGTAGACTGAAACTTCGGGTGAAACTGCATCCCTGGTGGCATGAGCGTGGCTACACAGCAACTTGCTGGAAATCCAAGCTGACCAAGAACCCGATAAAATAAATCCCGAACGAATGCCGGATAAAAAGTCCCATAAAACGAGCTAAAATCATAATTAAAACCAATTCCCTAATGAGCAACCAAGAAATAATACACACGACAATGCACCTGAACGAATTAAATTTAATTTGGAACACGTACCACCACTTAAATACACAACCCTTGTCTCCGCTCTGGATGAAAATCCATCCTTGGTATACGTGTGACCGAAAACTAAAAACCAACAATTAAACCAAAAAAACTATTTAATTTTTCGCCTAAATTATGCCGCTTTCTATCTATTTCTTTGTCTTTCTCTCTATCTCTCTTACTCACCTAATGCCTTGATGACACCAGAAAACGCCAAATATTACGCCAGATATTACGCCAGAGAAACGCCAGAAATACCTAAAACACAAAAAGAAATACTTTTAGGAATAATCCCTAACACTACACACACCTATGACACAAAACACCGAATTTTCAACCCCGAAAAACTTTAAAGAAAAATGTTGAAAATGCTGCTGCTGCTTCTACTTACGTTTTTTATGATGTGGAGAGCAGCCGCTCAATCCGACAACCTGCATGGGGAACTCGCTTGACTTTACTGAAAAGCCAAGGTTGTGGAGCGAGCGAACGATGGATATCGTTCGAAGGCTCGCTGGAAGTTAATGCTGAAATGCATTGCTTCCCCTATCCCCACTAATGCATTGTGAATTATTGAGATGCCTGTGGAAAGTTTAACGTATCCACAGGTATCTTACAAGGTTAAAATGATGCAGCTAATCTCTCCTCAATCCTCTTCGCTTTAAGATGATAGTGAACTGTCGGTTTGTGATAACCGGCAGTTCCTAACCTAACATGCATTTTCTATCTCCTACCTATCCCCTTTGCTTGCTTTTTCTTTAAAAAGAATATTTTCTGAAATATTCTATTCTGTGTAAAACTCACAGAATAGAATATAAGCAGGAAAAAGAGAACCTTTTCTTCGCTGCTCTGCAGCTTATCGTTGCTTTTGCTGCTGTTATCTCGTCTCTCGTCGAGTCGAGGCAGCGTTATCTGCTGCTTTGCATATTTGTTACTTATGCAAATGAGCAACGAGCAGCAGGGCCAGAAATGGCCTTACAACATCCCTCCCCTTCGAAACAAAAGGTCCCACTTTTGATTTAAATAAACCCTTCCCATTAAAGTTTCAAGAGATAATAAATCCGATGCCCAAACCGTAACCAAGATTTCAAGAAATAATTGCCAGCTTAACTCTCTGCTTTTATTTTAACTTTAATTAACCCACTGTGCCATTTCCGTAGACTGGTAATGTCTAATGCATGCTTTTCAGCACACCGGAATTTAACCCATCTTGACCAATTCCTATCTTGACTATGTCCCTTTACATAATTATGAAATCTCTGTTCCTGACTTTCTACCTTTACTTCCATAAGAGAAGGAACTGTATTCTGGTCACTTGGCACTTCGCCAGACTCTAATTTCAATATCGTTTGTTTGCTGGAAATTGGAAAACTACCTGCCAGATCGTTCTCATTTTCAAAAATGTCCAAATATTTATTGTAGGCAAAGAGTTTAGATGCGCCGTGAATTTCCTCAAGAATAAGAGCAAAATAAGCTTGATACACTTTCGTTTCCTTCACTCTATCATGCTCTGGTTGACAAGACAACACAATTTCCTCCTTGCAAAAGTCTATCTCTTCGTCGGTAACAAGTGGTTTATTTTCATTCTCATTTCTGTGAACTAAAGAATCTTGCTCGGGCCTTTTAACAAATTGTGCGCCTATCTCGCTACAACTATGACGAAATCGCTTGTGAGGTAATCTTGTGAACACGCTAAACTCAAGATGATCTACTTTTCTTTTTCTCCCTCTCCTTGAAAATGCGAAAGCGTCATTAACATTGATGCATTGGCTTTGTGGCCCTAAGTTACGTGGAGTATGAACAACCTGATCATAGGGAACGGTAGAATTATGAATGATGTAATCACGTGATCTGGCATTAAATGCGAGTGTGGCTACTTCTGAACGCTCATAATACAACTCATTCTCAATTTCCACATTTTCAGTAAACCTGTACTCGCTATCTCTCTGCCTGCTTGGTGTGTTCACGTGATAAACTAAACTGTTGACTTCCCTACTTTCAGAATTATTTTCATGTGCCTGAGTAACTGCTAGAGAATCATAGTAATCTAAATCGTGAACAAAGCGTTGACCCGCTGAATTGGAGGAGCAGGTACGGTGATATCCACCGTAACGTAAATATTCTTTGCTACCTTCATTCCCCCTCTTCCCAAAAAATGGCCATTGGTCATTTTCATTTGTCCACGAGGACTGTGGCTGGCTAACAAAATTGCTACGCTGAAGTGACCTTTCATGTTGCGCATGACTTTGCTTTAAGAACAGTTGAAGGTACAAATCTTGAGACATTATTCAACGTAAGGCATGACTAACTTATTTTCTAAGGATTACTGAATAGTAAGAAGGAGTCCCTATGCAACCACTACTTCTCAACTGAACCTTGCTCTGTGTGTGCTTGACCTTAAATTCAAATATGAATAATAGCCAATAGCGAACCAACTAACAATCGATCAAGTTAAATAGCTTACAAAAGAAAATCAATGCGTGTAATTTCCTTCCTTACTGTTAATCGTAATATGAAAGTGAATGGTTGTGTGTGGTGCTCGATGCAAATTAGGAGGCTTTTATTCCTAACTGACAATGGACTGACTAAAATGTTCTTAAAATAGACTGAATACAATGACTAATGATCGTTGTGTGTGGTGCTCTTGTAGAAAGGAACTAAAATTAGAATAAAAATTCCCTTCCTAGCTTTTCTATTGTTGCTTTTATACCTGAATATTTAAAACGAGTAATCTTACAATGAACGGACAATAAAACCTGCAATGTACTTTTGACCTCAATTAAAAATGACAATGAACCTTACTGATGCTACCGCCTAAATGTTCCACCTCGCGCTGCCGAAAACCCGCTTAAAATATTTTACCTTTACAATAGAATTTCTTTAAAAATAGTACGTTATGACAATTAACTTTTAACCGAAATACCGATTCTCATCAAATGCGACAGAAAATTAACTATTTTTTAAAAACGAATTGAAAATAAAATTCAATTTTGAAAAAGAGAGTACTGAAGGTAAGAATCTGAGGAGTCACCAGGTGTCAGGGGTGATTTTCGGTGGTGGGTTTTTGTGACTATTTAGTTAACTAATTGCCCACTTTTCTTTTAAATGACTTGCCCTAATCTCAATCACCCAGCTCCGTTTTTCTGACAAAAATAAAGGATTGCAGAATAAATTGTTCGAAAGGCTAATCGCGACTTCACTTGATCATAATAATTTACAACGCGTAGATGAGAATCGATTTACACAAAGCATTTATAAATAACTTGAGATTAAATTGAGAGAGAAATTGTTCTATTGACAATGAGTAGTTGCTACTATTTTATTTAAAAGGAAACGTGACTCAAATATTTATTTAATTGATCGTGACTTTACTACTATTTAATTAATTACTTGTAGCTTTAAGGTAACTCTATTTGCTTTTAATTGCGCATTTAACCCGGGTATTATGCTGAGAGTAGAGTAGTAGTAAGAATTTTTGGTAACCCACCGAAAGAATGGAGGCAACCGGGAAAGGCTGACTACGGTAAGGTGGGTACCGAAAGAGAGATTCTGATGTGGGGAAGCTGGAAAGCCTCACCACACAGAACTCAAGAGACAGAAAATAAAGTCTTAATTTTAGTTACAATTGTCTTATACCCATTACACTAATTATAACAGTAAGAGCAGGTGGCAGGGGTAGACTGAAACTTCGGGTGAAACTGCATCCCTGGTGGAGTGTGCGTGGCTACACAGCAAACTTGCTGGAAATCCAAGCTGACCAGAACCCGATAAAATAATTCCCGTAAAACGAAAGCCGGAAAATGAAGGCCGTAAAAACGAAATCCGTAAAACGAAGTCCGGTAAAACGAGCTAAAAATCATAATTAAAACCAATTCCCTAATGAGCAACCAAGAAATAATACACACGACAATGCACCTGAACGAATTAAATTTAATTTAGGACACGTACCACCACTTAAATACACAACACTGTTCTCCGCTCTGGATGAAAATCCATCCCTGGTATACGTGTGACCAAAACTAAAAACCAACAATTAAACCAGAAAACCTATTTAATTTTTCGCCTAAATTATGCCGCTTTCTATCTATTTCTTTGTCTTTCTCTCTATCTCTCTTACTCACCTAATGCCTTGATGACACCAGAAAACGCCAAATATTACGCCAGATATTACGCCAGAGAAACGCCAGAAATACCTAAAACACAAAAAGAAATACTTTTAGGAATAATCCCTAACACTACACACACCTATGACACAAAACACCGAATTTTCAACCCCGAAAAACTTTAAAGAAAAATGTTGAAAATGCTGCTGCTGCTTCTACTTACGTTTTTTATGATGTGGAGAGCAGCCGCTCAATCCGACAACCTGCATGGGGAACTCGCTTGACTTTACTGAAAAGCCAAGGTTGTGGAGCGAGCGAACGATGGATATCGTTCGAAGGCTCGCTGGAAGTTAATGCTGAAATGCATTGCTTCCCCTATCCCCACTAATGCATTGTGAATTATTGAGATGCCTGTGGAAAGTTTAACGTATCCACAGGTATCTTACAAGGTTAAAATGATGCAGCTAATCTCTCCTCAATCCTCTTCGCTTTAAGATGATAGTGAACTGTCGGTTTGTGATAACCGGCAGTTCCTAACCTAACATGCATTTTCTATCTCCTACCTATCCCCTTTGCTTGCTTTTTCTTTAAAAAGAATATTTTCTGAAATATTCTATTCTGTGTAAAACTCACAGAATAGAATATAAGCAGGAAAAAGAGAACCTTTTCTTCGCTGCTCTGCAGCTTATCGTTGCTTTTGCTGCTGTTATCTCGTCTCTCGTCGAGTCGAGGCAGCGTTATCTGCTGCTTTGCATATTTGTTACTTATGCAAATGAGCAACGAGCAGCAGGGCCAGAAATGGCCTTACAATACTTCATCCACTAATCGATACATCTACTGAAAGTGGATGGTGGTTTCCGGCTGCTACCGATAAGGAACTCAATAGGACCACATCCGACTTTGTACTGCTTGTGCGCCGAAACAACAATAAAATGGAAAGCAGAAATTTTGTACTTCCGTTCACGTATCCATGCATAGAATGGACTTCACATTTATCTAAATTAGATTACGCTCCAATAAACTTTGGAAATGCAGTTTTTTCCGGAGTGACGGTAAACCTAAGCATTCCCAGAAACTCTCCACTAACTCCAGTTGAAATTCAGACAATGCTTAGCTTTGCCTATGGGAGATTCTCGTCTGTTGAAGTTACCGGAAGTGACGTTAATGCGGAGCAAATATCTAAAGCGCTTGTGAAAAATTTCAAGGACGCTGTACCAACCAATTTGAGTCTGATAATAGAGTTTACTCACGCGAAATTACTCCCGCAATTACAAAGGCTGAACACTTCAGCATTTCCTCCATCAGGTATCCACATTTCTAAATGGGAAAATCAAGCCCGGGAAGCCAGGAATCATTTGAATGGCCAGCTGGAAATTATTGATAAGGAGCTGGGAAATTCTAGACCATTCAATTTTGGAATTACTGTTCAAAATTGCATCTCCGAAATCAATTCGAATTTTTCCGGCTTGAAAGCTCTTGAATATGTCAAATTTATCCGGTATATTGTCTGCGTAGTGAAGCCAGTTCATCCTTCAAATGTAGACAAAAAGGGAATGCAGATTTACCTGGATACCATTTTCTACATTCACCAATATTTGAAAATCAATCTTGGAGTTGAGGTATATTTTCGTTTGTCCTTTCTCCCAGCGCATTCTTCAGGTAAAGACGTAGATACCGGAAACTACCTCAGGTTTTTACGCGACTTGAGTCAACACGCTGAGGCATACAAAATTAAATACTTCTTTGGAGACGCATTTGCAAATAGCGAAAGCGAGTCGTGGAGTTGGTGGCGGATAACCGACTACAGCGATCTAAGTGCTGCATCGGCCTACATCGAGAGGGAGTCAGGTAAGCATTCTGAAAAGTGAAGTCCATTGTAAAGTAAAGTCCATTGTGAAGTCCAAAGGTTAAATTGTAAAATGAAACAGATTACTATGGACAGCCTACGGAACAAAAGTACAAGGTAATTCTGGATGCTGAAGATGACACAACAAGTGTACTCCTGTTATCAACGCTTTCTATATTTCTACTGGCCACGATATGTGCTCTTTGGACATATCACCGCCGAGTGAAAAAGGAGCTCATGACCGTAATAACAACGAAAGAAGAACATGCTTTCAGACACAGCGAGCAAGTGGAACTAAAAGAGGAACGCGTTGGGGTCACCTCCGTCTGTACAAGCTCTGTAACGAACTTGGGATTCGATGCAGCTTTCGAGATTCCCAAGAAGAACATCAAATTGGGTACTGCTATCAATATAAAATGACAACGGACCAAATATGATTTTAATTTAATGGGCTCACTAATGCCAATTTTCAGTTAGCCCGATTGGTGATGGACACTTTGGGGAGGTTTGGGCAGGGTATTTGGCTCCCTTTGATGACGACATAGAAGTAGCCATTAAAGTTCCAAACGACAGGTCGAACAGAGAGTCAGTACGCAGTGTAATGGACGAGGTAAGGACTATTTCCCACATTGGATGGCATCCAAACGTGCTCAGATTTCTGGGTGCATGCACCAAGAATGTTGCACAGGGTGAGATTTACATGGTAACCGAGTTCTGTCAAAACGGCTCTCTAGACAAATATTTACTGGGAATGAGACCAAAGCCCAAAACTGAAATATTGGCCAATCAGAATAGCGATTACTGCACAACGTTTGAAATATGTGCTGAGCTAGATGGGTTTGCGTCGCAAATCGCGAAGGGAATGGATTATATTGGGAGCAAGCTGGTGACCCACTGTGATCTCTCCTCTAGAAACATTATGGTGACCGCTCAAGGAACTTGTAAAATTGGAGACTTTGGTTTGTCAAGAAAGCTATACGAACGATATAATTTCGAGTACACGAGGAAACGCAAACAAGATCTTCCGTGGAAATGAATGGCGCCAGAGACACTTAATGGAAATCTGTGCACGCGAAAGTCTGACGTGTGGAGTTTTGGAATTTTACTCTTTGAAATTTACAGCTTAGGTAAGAGTCGCAATAGCCATTTTGTTTAATCGGCTTAAAAATGTGTGCAATGTGGGCAGCATGATTTAATGAGTTTTTATTATTTGCGTAGGAGAGAAGCCATTTCCAGGCATTTCAAGCCGGGAAATATTTTCAGAGTTAGTGGGCCGTACACTGCACATTTCCAAACCAAGATACGCTACGGATGCGATGTAATTTCGTATTGAATCAGTCTTAAAGTAATGATACCCTTGAATAACAAATATATTGTATTCATTTTAGATATGCAAAAATGCGGGAATGCTGCAACATTTTACCAGATCAACGACCAACGTTTGTGGATTTAGCAACATATTTTGGGGACCTGGCTGGAATTAATGAGTCTGGTGACGTGGAAGAGACTACTTGTTAGTCGACTAGTCATATACAAATGCTCAGTTAACTAAATAGCTGCAAATTGTTACATGAAATTTTAAACAAGTTTAGATACAAATAACATATGCATTTGAAGTGTTCATTGTCACGGTCTTGCTGACTGCATTCAATGTCTTGGATATGACATTCTTGGAAATCATTTGATTACATTTATGTGGGTCACGGGCCCATCAGACGTTGTTGTCGTACATGTAATAAAGATCAAGTGACCGACTTTTGCTCTTTACCGAGTAACAACTTAGGTAAGTAAAGCACAAGGCCATTCATTTCATTTGTATCTATCGTGCATTGCTCCAGTGGCAACAAACACAGAGGACGAATACACTATGTATACCTAGTAATCAGTGTTCGGCTTGACGCGCTTCTGCTACTTATGTTTCAATACTTGTTACATATCAGGCGATTCCTGGGTAAATATACATAATAAGCATAATTGTTCCTGTATATAACAGTTCTTCCCATCAACATCATCATTACAAACGTTACCTAGTAATATGTTTATGCTGAATGTTCGCAAATACCAAGTGATGGAATAAGTCTGAAGTAGTGTTTACGCAAATCACCTTCATTTTCAGCTTTTATTGATCCTACGATTTCTTTACAAAATCTTAACAACTAAAGTTAAACGTGTAAACTTGTTATAAATAACGTTACTGTTATAAATCTAGCAATGAATCTAAATCTAGATAAATGGCTTTTTACAGAAGCAAATCATGAAGAAATGCGCACATTACTTATTCAACGACTACATACTTTACAATAGTATATCAACATATCTGGACAATTGTTAATTAAAGAATTAAAGCAAAGCGTCCAGACATCTCGACATGGATAATTAAAACTGGCCCAGCATATCAACGGTCAAGGTCAATTAAGTAGGTAATTCATGTTACTGCATCTTCCACTACCATTTTCATTTCCCATTCCTACTATTCCCGACTACCGCTTTTGAAGCATATTCAATTGAATGCATATAATTATTTGTAAGTTTAATGCCCATCCTCAAAAGTGACCATCATATTCAATGCGAGTTCAAAGCAATTGTTGACGCTGCACAGGACAATGGAATTCTCGAAGGAGTAGAGGGACCCAGCAGTGCACTGAATTCTGCGACATGCCCTCTGTGTGATTTTCACAGTGCGGCTTCCCCTCCCGTTCTTCATGCGAATTACCTCTTGCGTCATTTTCTTCCATTTCCCCAGGAACAGATGGCTCTCCCGATCCAGCTTACCGGCCATGGCCAACGGCGACACGGCTTCAAAGGTACACAGCGTCCCGCAGAGCGGAAACATGAGATTCTTCTCGGGATTCACGTGCCACAGGCGAACCACTCCGAAAATGAGCAGAGCCACATGGAAGAACTGGATGGAGGGGAATACCGTGAGGTAGTAGAGGTAGATGTCGTTCACGAGATTCACGGCCAGCTGCATTTTACGATACTCGTTGACAATTGACGTCCAATTTCCCATGCGTGTGAACATGTCCATCCTTCAAAAATAAAAACATTAGAAAATCCGATTAAGTTATTTGAGTGTGGTATTTTGATATACCTGACTTGTCGCAGTTTTTTGAGCTCAGTAACCGCAATTGCTAGTCCAAACATGAAGAAGGTCCAATGAAATGCGCAAATATAGAGAAACATGAATGTCGCATACAGCTCGAACAGGACAAACGGGAGCTTATCCATGATTGGATGGGCATTATCCGCGATGAATCGACATTCCAGAAATGACGAGCTGATGAAATGCGGGGCACAAGGAGAATCCGATTGTATCAATGTATGAACGCCAGGATTAGCATAAAGCAGAAAGAGCGCCATGTATACATTCCGGGTTAGAGATCTCTTGTCCTTGTGCTTGATCCTGGCGAGTTTCATGGTTTCGTCCCGGCGCGGCATTTCCCCAAACTTGCTTTCCTCAGGTCCCCGTAACATCTTGTCAGACAGAAGTCGATTAGCAAAGGTGAGCGTATCCACACGTCTCACGTTCAGCTGGAAAAATCCGACCGAGGTGAGAACGTAGGCAAACGTCCAGAGAAAGGAAAGGAGCCGCTGCTGAAGGGGAAAGTGGATTGGCTTGACGGTCGCATCCGCAAGTCGGTAGATCATGTAAACGGTGTAGCAGGTGATTACGGTTTGATGGATATGGAAAATGTGTATATGTAGCTTGGAGGCTGGAGGAAGGAAGAGGCCCGTTTTCGAATTCCAGCGGTAGGGAAGAAAGCGGAGAAAGCAGCCGAGTTTAAGGGACTTTTCGAGAAGGCGTCGTGCTCTTACGCGTATCATCTTTACTTGCTAGTTGAATAACTGTTAGTCAACGACTGAAAGTTATTTCGGTCAATTCGAGTCAGTAGTAACCAGACAAAGGAGTCTTGTTTCGCTCTATTAACATATCCGAATAGAGAAAGTAATTAAATGGGTTATCATTTACATATGCTGCTCAAATAGGTACTTAATTACATGGACAATGATCGGAACAGGATTATGTTGATGGGATAGAAGTTAAAGCTGTCTATTCATTTTTAATTATCGTCTGCTAGTTAAGCTGATGTGGGTATGATAAAATAGTGAAAGTTGGAATAGAAAGCTAGTCGTAACTACTGCAAACAAACTGTAATGTAAAATGCTGTCAGAGTCCAGTTTCAATGGACAGAGCTTTTACGATTAAGCAATCCGCGAGTCAAACGATTCATAAATTATGCTCTAGTTTTATTTCCACTACATGCTTGACATGCTCCCTGATATGGTTACATATCTACAAGTTATATACCTACCTATTTTACCAACATAATTGTCAATTGTAATATTTTACTTGCGATAACAAGCAGCTTGATTTGTGTGGAAAATTATAATATCTGGGCTCTGGATAACTAATTAAACGAGAGCAGATAATTGTTCCAAATATGTAATGCTATTTATTCATCAATTTTCCAAATGATCAGGATACTTCAGTAGAGTTATTAAACATATATGTATGCGCTTGTCAGAGAGTCAATTTAATCCTAAATGCGATAATGTTTGCCTATTAGTTGTTACTTGAGCTTAATTAGCGGAATATTGGAGCGGTCAGAGATAAATATCTACAATGCAATTAAAATCAGTTACATGTTCGTACAACCCGACATGCGCCCTGACTTGTTTATCTATTTGACTTTGATCAGCTGGTTTTTGTGTGTAATATATTTCTGTTTGCATCTAAAATTCATAAATTACACACGTGTGCAAACGTGTGATATGGCCTGATCTTTCATGCGTTGCCTAAGCGCTGGAAAGTATACCGAAGTACTGTTTAACTGCGCACCTGAATTGTAGAGTTAAAAAAGTGGCATTATATTTGGAATATTGTCCTGTTAACCTTCCATGTTGACCTACGGATGTATATTTGTAAATAGTCGATATTGTTTACTAGACAGTGATGCGTGTTTAGCCATTTATTATCAGTACTTTCAGATAATCACTTTAATTTACTTTTGGATACTTTTGTGCGAGAAAAATGCGATATGTGACATGATTTATGAATAATTATGCATCGGATAGGGCCAAATGCACAATATTCTTAGAGACAAAATAAAATGAATTTCAAGACCGCAGCATCCTCTAACCGACAGCTAGGCCTGAGCCGTAGTAGTGGCTATCGGAGCTGGGTAGAGAAAACCCGAAACAAATAGATTTGTTTAGATGCCAAAAGATACTGATTATTTTTATTTTCTTGTGCGAAGCTTTTTATACAAAAATTCATGCTGAAGGCATGACGCAAAATTGATACATTAAGAAGAAAAATTTGATTGATTGATGTCAGTATTGACGTAATACCAAATGTTGAATACAATGTTATACGCAAGCGCATGAGTGCGGTTTCCTGATTAAAGAGTACAAGGAAATTGAGTAATTAAAAATAACTACTTTGAAATGCATTCTATATTGATTTAACGCACGATCTTGTGGTTAAATGAATAAGAAAGAAACTGAATGTCCAATGTCACTGAACAAAAGGAACGGAAATAAGAATGCATTCATAAACTCTTAAGTGATACACTGGATTTGACATAATTTTTCCATGTAAAAACTAGATAATTTCACGCAAAAATAGATAAATTGAAGGTGATGATTTACGTCAATTTTAACCCAATTTTCATACCAAATAAGGAATTTTACATGTTCGCAATGCTGATGCATAGCGCAACATACTCCGGGGGGAAGCAAAGTTCACTCCCCAATAGGTCTTAAAGAAGC
>RBVU03000075.1:0-30417 GCA_004115045.4 Sinella curviseta
CATCACTGTCTAGTAAACAATATCGACTATTTACAAATATACATCCGTAGGTCAACATGGAAGGTTAACAGGACAATATTCCAAATATAATGCCACTTTTTAACTCTACAATTCAGGTGCGCAGTTAAACAGTACTTCGGTATACTTTCCAGCGCTTAGGCAACGCATGAAAGATCAGGCCATATCACACGTTTGCACACGTGTGTAATTTATGAATTTTAGATGCAAACAGAAATATATTACACACAAAAACCAGCTGATCAAAGTCAAATAGATAAACAAGTCAGGGCGCATGTCGGGTTGTACGAACATGTAACTGATTTTAATTGCATTGTAGATATTTATCTCTGACCGCTCCAATATTCCGCTAATTAAGCTCAAGTAACAACTAATAGGCAAACATTATCGCATTTAGGATTAAATTGACTCTCTGACAAGCGCATACATATATGTTTAATAACTCTACTGAAGTATCCTGATCATTTGGAAAATTGATGAATAAATAGCATTACATATTTGGAACAATTATCTGCTCTCGTTTAATTAGTTATCCAGAGCCCAGATATTATAATTTTCCACACAAATCAAGCTGCTTGTTATCGCAAGTAAAATATTACAATTGACAATTATGTTGGTAAAATAGGTAGGTATATAACTTGTAGATATGTAACCATATCAGGGAGCATGTCAAGCATGTAGTGGAAATAAAACTAGAGCATAATTTATGAATCGTTTGACTCGCGGATTGCTTAATCGTAAAAGCTCTGTCCATTGAAACTGGACTCTGACAGCATTTTACATTACAGTTTGTTTGCAGTAGTTACGACTAGCTTTCTATTCCAACTTTCACTATTTTATCATACCCACATCAGCTTAACTAGCAGACGATAATTAAAAATGAATAGACAGCTTTAACTTCTATCCCATCAACATAATCCTGTTCCGATCATTGTCCATGTAATTAAGTACCTATTTGAGCAGCATATGTAAATGATAACCCATTTAATTACTTTCTCTATTCGGATATGTTAATAGAGCGAAACAAGACTCCTTTGTCTGGTTACTACTGACTCGAATTGACCGAAATAACTTTCAGTCGTTGACTAACAGTTATTCAACTAGCAAGTAAAGATGATACGCGTAAGAGCACGACGCCTTCTCGAAAAGTCCCTTAAACTCGGCTGCTTTCTCCGCTTTCTTCCCTACCGCTGGAATTCGAAAACGGGCCTCTTCCTTCCTCCAGCCTCCAAGCTACATATACACATTTTCCATATCCATCAAACCGTAATCACCTGCTACACCGTTTACATGATCTACCGACTTGCGGATGCGACCGTCAAGCCAATCCACTTTCCCCTTCAGCAGCGGCTCCTTTCCTTTCTCTGGACGTTTGCCTACGTTCTCACCTCGGTCGGATTTTTCCAGCTGAACGTGAGACGTGTGGATACGCTCACCTTTGCTAATCGACTTCTGTCTGACAAGATGTTACGGGGACCTGAGGAAAGCAAGTTTGGGGAAATGCCGCGCCGGGACGAAACCATGAAACTCGCCAGGATCAAGCACAAGGACAAGAGATCTCTAACCCGGAATGTATACATGGCGCTCTTTCTGCTTTATGCTAATCCTGGCGTTCATACATTGATACAATCGGATTCTCCTTGTGCCCCGCATTTCATCAGCTCGTCATTTCTGGAATGTCGATTCATCGCGGATAATGCCCATCCAATCATGGATAAGCTCCCGTTTGTCCTGTTCGAGCTGTATGCGACATTCATGTTTCTCTATATTTGCGCATTTCATTGGACCTTCTTCATGTTTGGACTAGCAATTGCGGTTACTGAGCTCAAAAAACTGCGACAAGTCAGGTATATCAAAATACCACACTCAAATAACTTAATCGGATTTTCTAATGTTTTTATTTTTGAAGGATGGACATGTTCACACGCATGGGAAATTGGACGTCAATTGTCAACGAGTATCGTAAAATGCAGCTGGCCGTGAATCTCGTGAACGACATCTACCTCTACTACCTCACGGTATTCCCCTCCATCCAGTTCTTCCATGTGGCTCTGCTCATTTTCGGAGTGGTTCGCCTGTGGCACGTGAATCCCGAGAAGAATCTCATGTTTCCGCTCTGCGGGACGCTGTGTACCTTTGAAGCCGTGTCGCCGTTGGCCATGGCCGGTAAGCTGGATCGGGAGAGCCATCTGTTCCTGGGGAAATGGAAGAAAATGACGCAAGAGGTAATTCGCATGAAGAACGGGAGGGGAAGCCGCACTGTGAAAATCACACAGAGGGCATGTCGCAGAATTCAGTGCACTGCTGGGTCCCTCTACTCCTTCGAGAATTCCATTGTCCTGTGCAGCGTCAACAATTGCTTTGAACTCGCATTGAATATGATGGTCACTTTTGAGGATGGGCATTAAACTTACAAATAATTATATGCATTCAATTGAATATGCTTCAAAAGCGGTAGTCGGGAATAGTAGGAATGGGAAATGAAAATGGTAGTGGAAGATGCAGTAACATGAATTACCTACTTAATTGACCTTGACCGTTGATATGCTGGGCCAGTTTTAATTATCCATGTCGAGATGTCTGGACGCTTTGCTTTAATTCTTTAATTAACAATTGTCCAGATATGTTGATATACTATTGTAAAGTATGTAGTCGTTGAATAAGTAATGTGCGCATTTCTTCATGATTTGCTTCTGTAAAAAGCCATTTATCTAGATTTAGATTCATTGCTAGATTTATAACAGTAACGTTATTTATAACAAGTTTACACGTTTAACTTTAGTTGTTAAGATTTTGTAAAGAAATCGTAGGATCAATAAAAGCTGAAAATGAAGGTGATTTGCGTAAACACTACTTCAGACTTATTCCATCACTTGGTATTTGCGAACATTCAGCATAAACATATTACTAGGTAACGTTTGTAATGATGATGTTGATGGGAAGAACTGTTATATACAGGAACAATTATGCTTATTATGTATATTTACCCAGGAATCGCCTGATATGTAACAAGTATTGAAACATAAGTAGCAGAAGCGCGTCAAGCCGAACACTGATTACTAGGTATACATAGTGTATTCGTCCTCTGTGTTTGTTGCCACTGGAGCAATGCACGATAGATACAAATGAAATGAATGGCCTTGTGCTTTACTTACCTAAGTTGTTACTCGGTAAAGAGCAAAAGTCGGTCACTTGATCTTTATTACATGTACGACAACAACGTCTGATGGGCCCGTGACCCACATAAATGTAATCAAATGATTTCCAAGAATGTCATATCCAAGACATTGAATGCAGTCAGCAAGACCGTGACAATGAACACTTCAAATGCATATGTTATTTGTATCTAAACTTGTTTAAAATTTCATGTAACAATTTGCAGCTATTTAGTTAACTGAGCATTTGTATATGACTAGTCGACTAACAAGTAGTCTCTTCCACGTCACCAGACTCATTAATTCCAGCCAGGTCCCCAAAATATGTTGCTAAATCCACAAACGTTGGTCGTTGATCTGGTAAAATGTTGCAGCATTCCCGCATTTTTGCATATCTAAAATGAATACAATATATTTGTTATTCAAGGGTATCATTACTTTAAGACTGATTCAATACGAAATTACATCGCATCCGTAGCGTATCTTGGTTTGGAAATGTGCAGTGTACGGCCCACTAACTCTGAAAATATTTCCCGGCTTGAAATGCCTGGAAATGGCTTCTCTCCTACGCAAATAATAAAAACTCATTAAATCATGCTGCCCACATTGCACACATTTTTAAGCCGATTAAACAAAATGGCTATTGCGACTCTTACCTAAGCTGTAAATTTCAAAGAGTAAAATTCCAAAACTCCACACGTCAGACTTTCGCGTGCACAGATTTCCATTAAGTGTCTCTGGCGCCATTCATTTCCACGGAAGATCTTGTTTGCGTTTCCTCGTGTACTCGAAATTATATCGTTCGTATAGCTTTCTTGACAAACCAAAGTCTCCAATTTTACAAGTTCCTTGAGCGGTCACCATAATGTTTCTAGAGGAGAGATCACAGTGGGTCACCAGCTTGCTCCCAATATAATCCATTCCCTTCGCGATTTGCGACGCAAACCCATCTAGCTCAGCACATATTTCAAACGTTGTGCAGTAATCGCTATTCTGATTGGCCAATATTTCAGTTTTGGGCTTTGGTCTCATTCCCAGTAAATATTTGTCTAGAGAGCCGTTTTGACAGAACTCGGTTACCATGTAAATCTCACCCTGTGCAACATTCTTGGTGCATGCACCCAGAAATCTGAGCACGTTTGGATGCCATCCAATGTGGGAAATAGTCCTTACCTCGTCCATTACACTGCGTACTGACTCTCTGTTCGACCTGTCGTTTGGAACTTTAATGGCTACTTCTATGTCGTCATCAAAGGGAGCCAAATACCCTGCCCAAACCTCCCCAAAGTGTCCATCACCAATCGGGCTAACTGAAAATTGGCATTAGTGAGCCCATTAAATTAAAATCATATTTGGTCCGTTGTCATTTTATATTGATAGCAGTACCCAATTTGATGTTCTTCTTGGGAATCTCGAAAGCTGCATCGAATCCCAAGTTCGTTACAGAGCTTGTACAGACGGAGGTGACCCCAACGCGTTCCTCTTTTAGTTCCACTTGCTCGCTGTGTCTGAAAGCATGTTCTTCTTTCGTTGTTATTACGGTCATGAGCTCCTTTTTCACTCGGCGGTGATATGTCCAAAGAGCACATATCGTGGCCAGTAGAAATATAGAAAGCGTTGATAACAGGAGTACACTTGTTGTGTCATCTTCAGCATCCAGAATTACCTTGTACTTTTGTTCCGTAGGCTGTCCATAGTAATCTGTTTCATTTTACAATTTAACCTTTGGACTTCACAATGGACTTTACTTTACAATGGACTTCACTTTTCAGAATGCTTACCTGACTCCCTCTCGATGTAGGCCGATGCAGCACTTAGATCGCTGTAGTCGGTTATCCGCCACCAACTCCACGACTCGCTTTCGCTATTTGCAAATGCGTCTCCAAAGAAGTATTTAATTTTGTATGCCTCAGCGTGTTGACTCAAGTCGCGTAAAAACCTGAGGTAGTTTCCGGTATCTACGTCTTTACCTGAAGAATGCGCTGGGAGAAAGGACAAACGAAAATATACCTCAACTCCAAGATTGATTTTCAAATATTGGTGAATGTAGAAAATGGTATCCAGGTAAATCTGCATTCCCTTTTTGTCTACATTTGAAGGATGAACTGGCTTCACTACGCAGACAATATACCGGATAAATTTGACATATTCAAGAGCTTTCAAGCCGGAAAAATTCGAATTGATTTCGGAGATGCAATTTTGAACAGTAATTCCAAAATTGAATGGTCTAGAATTTCCCAGCTCCTTATCAATAATTTCCAGCTGGCCATTCAAATGATTCCTGGCTTCCCGGGCTTGATTTTCCCATTTAGAAATGTGGATACCTGATGGAGGAAATGCTGAAGTGTTCAGCCTTTGTAATTGCGGGAGTAATTTCGCGTGAGTAAACTCTATTATCAGACTCAAATTGGTTGGTACAGCGTCCTTGAAATTTTTCACAAGCGCTTTAGATATTTGCTCCGCATTAACGTCACTTCCGGTAACTTCAACAGACGAGAATCTCCCATAGGCAAAGCTAAGCATTGTCTGAATTTCAACTGGAGTTAGTGGAGAGTTTCTGGGAATGCTTAGGTTTACCGTCACTCCGGAAAAAACTGCATTTCCAAAGTTTATTGGAGCGTAATCTAATTTAGATAAATGTGAAGTCCATTCTATGCATGGATACGTGAACGGAAGTACAAAATTTCTGCTTTCCATTTTATTGTTGTTTCGGCGCACAAGCAGTACAAAGTCGGATGTGGTCCTATTGAGTTCCTTATCGGTAGCAGCCGGAAACCACCATCCACTTTCAGTAGATGTATCGATTAGTGGATGAAGTATTGTAAGGCCATTTCTGGCCCTGCTGCTCGTTGCTCATTTGCATAAGTAACAAATATGCAAAGCAGCAGATAACGCTGCCTCGACTCGACGAGAGACGAGATAACAGCAGCAAAAGCAACGATAAGCTGCAGAGCAGCGAAGAAAAGGTTCTCTTTTTCCTGCTTATATTCTATTCTGTGAGTTTTACACAGAATAGAATATTTCAGAAAATATTCTTTTTAAAGAAAAAGCAAGCAAAGGGGATAGGTAGGAGATAGAAAATGCATGTTAGGTTAGGAACTGCCGGTTATCACAAACCGACAGTTCACTATCATCTTAAAGCGAAGAGGATTGAGGAGAGATTAGCTGCATCATTTTAACCTTGTAAGATACCTGTGGATACGTTAAACTTTCCACAGGCATCTCAATAATTCACAATGCATTAGTGGGGATAGGGGAAGCAATGCATTTCAGCATTAACTTCCAGCGAGCCTTCGAACGATATCCATCGTTCGCTCGCTCCACAACCTTGGCTTTTCAGTAAAGTCAAGCGAGTTCCCCATGCAGGTTGTCGGATTGAGCGGCTGCTCTCCACATCATAAAAAACGTAAGTAGAAGCAGCAGCAGCATTTCAACATTTTTCTTTAAAGTTTTTCGGGGTTGAAAATTCGGTGTTTTGTGTCATAGGTGTGTGTAGTGTTAGGGATTATTCCTAAAAGTATTTCTTTTTGTGTTTTAGGTATTTCTGGCGTTTCTCTGGCGTAATATCTGGCGTAATATCTGGCGTTTTCTGGTGTCATCAAAGGCATTAGGTGAGTAAGAGAGATAGAGAGAAAGAAAGAGATAGAAAGCGCATTATTTAGGCGAAAAATTAAATAGGTTTTCTGGTTTAATTGTTGGTTTTAGTTTTGGGCACACGTTAACCAGGGATGGATTTTCATCCAGAGCGGAGACAAGGGTTGTGTATTTAAGTGGTGGTACGTGTTCCAAATTAAATTTAATTCGTTCAGGTGCATTGTCGTGTGTATTATTTCTTGGTTGCTCATTAGGGAATTGGTTTTAATTATGATTTTAGCTCGTTTTACCGGACTTCGTTTTACGGATTTCGTTTTTACGGCCTTCATTTTCCGGCTTTCGTTTTACGGGATTTATTTTATCGGGTTCTTGGTCAGCTTGGATTTCCAGCAAGTTGCTGTGTAGCCACGCTCATGCCACCAGGGATGCAGTTTCCACCGGAGTCTCAGTTTACCCCTGCCACCTGCTCCTAATGTTATAATTAGTGTAATGGGTATAAGACAATTGTAACTAAAATTAAGACTTTATTTTCTGTCTCTTGAGTTCTGTGTGGTGAGGCTTTCCAGCTTCCCCACATCAGAATCTCTCTTTCGGTACCCACCTTACCGTAGTCAGCCTTTCCCGGTTGCCTCCATTCTTTCGGTGGGTTACCAAAAATTCTTACTACTACTCTACTCTCAGCATAATACCCGGGTTAAATGCGCAATTAAAAGCAAATAGAGTTACCTTAAAGCTACAAGTAATTAATTAAATAGTAGTAAAGTCACGATCAATTAAATAAATATTTGAGTCACGTTCCTTTTAAATAAAATAGTAGCAACTACTCATTGTCAATAGAACAATTTCTCTCTCAATTTAATCTCAAGTTATTTATAAATGCTTTGTGTAAATCGATTCTCATCTACGCGTTGTAAATTATTATGATCAAGTGAAGTCGCGATTAGCCTTTCGAACATTTATTCTGCAATCCTTTATTTTTGTCAGAAAAACGGAGCTGGGTGATTGAGATTAGGGCAAGTCATTTAAAGAAAAGTGGGCAATTAGTTAACTAAATAGTCACAAAAACCCACCACCGAAAATCACCCCTGACACCTGGTGACTCCTCAGAATCTTACCTTCAGTACTCTCTTTTTCAAAATTGAATTTTATTTTCAATTCGTTTTTAAAAAATAGTTAATTTTCTGTCGCATTTGATGAGAATCGGTATTTCGGTTAAAAGTTAATTGTCATAACGTACTATTTTTAAAGAAATTCTATTGTAAAGGTAAAATATTTTAAGCGGGTTTTCGGCAGCGCGAGGTGGAACATTTAGGCGGTAGCATCAGTAAGGTTCATTGTCATTTTTAATTGAGGTCAAAAGTACATTGCAGGTTTTATTGTCCGTTCATTGTAAGATTACTCGTTTTAAATATTCAGGTATAAAAGCAACAATAGAAAAGCTAGGAAGGGAATTTTTATTCTAATTTTAGTTCCTTTCTACAAGAGCACCACACACAACGATCATTAGTCATTGTATTCAGTCTATTTTAAGAACATTTTAGTCAGTCCATTGTCAGTTAGGAATAAAAGCCTCCTAATTTGCATCGAGCACCACACACAACCATTCACTTTCATATTACGATTAACAGTAAGGAAGGAAATTACACGCATTGATTTTCTTTTGTAAGCTATTTAACTTGATCGATTGTTAGTTGGTTCGCTATTGGCTATTATTCATATTTGAATTTAAGGTCAAGCACACACAGAGCAAGGTTCAGTTGAGAAGTAGTGGTTGCATAGGGACTCCTTCTTACTATTCAGTAATCCTTAGAAAATAAGTTAGTCATGCCTTACGTTGAATAATGTCTCAAGATTTGTACCTTCAACTGTTCTTAAAGCAAAGTCATGCGCAACATGAAAGGTCACTTCAGCGTAGCAATTTGTTAGCCAGCCACAGTCCTCGTGGACAAATGAAAATGACCAATGGCCATTTTTTGGGAAGAGGGGGAATGAAGGTAGCAAAGAATATTTACGTTACGGTGGATATCACCGTACCTGCTCCTCCAATTCAGCGGGTCAACGCTTTGTTCACGATTTAGATTACTATGATTCTCTAGCAGTTACTCAGGCACATGAAAATAATTCTGAAAGTAGGGAAGTCAACAGTTTAGTTTATCACGTGAACACACCAAGCAGGCAGAGAGATAGCGAGTACAGGTTTACTGAAAATGTGGAAATTGAGAATGAGTTGTATTATGAGCGTTCAGAAGTAGCCACACTCGCATTTAATGCCAGATCACGTGATTACATCATTCATAATTCTACCGTTCCCTATGATCAGGTTGTTCATACTCCACGTAACTTAGGGCCACAAAGCCAATGCATCAATGTTAATGACGCTTTCGCATTTTCAAGGAGAGGGAGAAAAAGAAAAGTAGATCATCTTGAGTTTAGCGTGTTCACAAGATTACCTCACAAGCGATTTCGTCATAGTTGTAGCGAGATAGGCGCACAATTTGTTAAAAGGCCCGAGCAAGATTCTTTAGTTCACAGAAATGAGAATGAAAATAAACCACTTGTTACCGACGAAGAGATAGACTTTTGCAAGGAGGAAATTGTGTTGTCTTGTCAACCAGAGCATGATAGAGTGAAGGAAACGAAAGTGTATCAAGCTTATTTTGCTCTTATTCTTGAGGAAATTCACGGCGCATCTAAACTCTTTGCCTACAATAAATATTTGGACATTTTTGAAAATGAGAACGATCTGGCAGGTAGTTTTCCAATTTCCAGCAAACAAACGATATTGAAATTAGAGTCTGGCGAAGTGCCAAGTGACCAGAATACAGTTCCTTCTCTTATGGAAGTAAAGGTAGAAAGTCAGGAACAGAGATTTCATAATTATGTAAAGGGACATAGTCAAGATAGGAATTGGTCAAGATGGGTTAAATTCCGGTGTGCTGAAAAGCATGCATTAGACATTACCAGTCTACGGAAATGGCACAGTGGGTTAATTAAAGTTAAAATAAAAGCAGAGAGTTAAGCTGGCAATTATTTCTTGAAATCTTGGTTACGGTTTGGGCATCGGATTTATTATCTCTTGAAACTTTAATGGGAAGGGTTTATTTAAATCAAAAGTGGGACCTTTTGTTTCGAAGGGGAGGGATGTTGTAAGGCCATTTCTGGCCCTGCTGCTCGTTGCTCATTTGCATAAGTAACAAATATGCAAAGCAGCAGATAACGCTGCCTCGACTCGACGAGAGACGAGATAACAGCAGCAAAAGCAACGATAAGCTGCAGAGCAGCGAAGAAAAGGTTCTCTTTTTCCTGCTTATATTCTATTCTGTGAGTTTTACACAGAATAGAATATTTCAGAAAATATTCTTTTTAAAGAAAAAGCAAGCAAAGGGGATAGGTAGGAGATAGAAAATGCATGTTAGGTTAGGAACTGCCGGTTATCACAAACCGACAGTTCACTATCATCTTAAAGCGAAGAGGATTGAGGAGAGATTAGCTGCATCATTTTAACCTTGTAAGATACCTGTGGATACGTTAAACTTTCCACAGGCATCTCAATAATTCACAATGCATTAGTGGGGATAGGGGAAGCAATGCATTTCAGCATTAACTTCCAGCGAGCCTTCGAACGATATCCATCGTTCGCTCGCTCCACAACCTTGGCTTTTCAGTAAAGTCAAGCGAGTTCCCCATGCAGGTTGTCGGATTGAGCGGCTGCTCTCCACATCATAAAAAACGTAAGTAGAAGCAGCAGCAGCATTTTCAACATTTTTCTTTAAAGTTTTCGGGGTTGAAAATTTCGGTGTTTTGTGTCATAGGTGTGTGTAGTGTTAGGGATTATTCCTAAAAGTATTTCTTTTTGTGTTTTAGGTATTTCTGGCGTTTCTCTGGCGTAATATCTGGCGTAATATTTGGCGTTTTCTGGTGTCATCAAAGGCATTAGGTGAGTAAGAGAGATAGAGAGAAAGACAAAGAAATAGATAGAAAGCGGCATAATTTAGGCGAAAAATTAAATAGGTTTTCTGGTTTAATTGTTGGTTTTAGTTTTCGGTCACACGTCCACCAAGGATGGATTTTCATCCAGAGCGGAGACAAGGGTTGTGTATTTAAGTGGTGGTACGTGTTCCAAATTAAATTTAATTCGTTCAGGTGCATTGTCGTGTGTATTATTTCTTGGTTGCTCATTAGGGAATTGGTTTTAATTATGATTTTTAGCTCGTTTTATGGGACTTTTTATCCGGCATTCGTTCGGGATTTATTTTATCGGGTTTTGGTCCGCTTGGATTTCCAGCGTGTTGCTGTGTAGCCACGCCCATTTCACCAGGGATGCAGTTTCCACCCGAAGTTTCAGTCTACCCCTGCCACCTGCTCTTACTGTTATAATTAGTGTAATGGGTATAAGATAATTGTAACTAAAATTAAGACTTTATTTTCTGTCTCTTGAGTTCTGTGTGGTGAGGCTTTCCAGCTTCCCCACATCAGAATCTCTCTTTCGGTACCCACCTTACCGTAGTCAGCCTTTCCCGGTTGCCTCCATTCTTTCGGTGGGTTACCAAAAATCTTTACTACTACTACTCTACTCTCAGCATAATACCCGGGTTAAATGCGCAATTAAAATTAAATAGAGTTACCTAAAAGCTACAAGTAATTAATAAAATAGTAGTAAAGTTCGTTCAATTAAATAATTATGAGTCACGTTTCCTTTTAAATAAACTAGTAGTAATACTCATTGTCAATAGAACAATTTCTCTCTCATTTTAATGTCAAGTTATTTTAAATGCGTTGTGTAAATCGATTCTCATCTGCGCGTTGTAAATTATTATGATCAAGTGAAGTCGCGATTAGCCTTTCGAACAATTTATTCTGTAATCCTTTATTTTTGTCAGAAAAACGGAGCTGGGTGATTGAGATTAGGGCAAGTCATTTAAAGAAAAGTGGGCAATTAGTTAACTAAATAGTCACAAAAACCCACCACGCAAAATCACCCCTGACAGTATTACGTCAACATTATGGATAACTGACCATTTCATGACAGCCTCGTCAAAAGCATTCATGTTATTCAGACGAGGCGTACAATAAATGTTTAGTCTGGATGACGTCACAGATTCTAAATAACTTTCCATCACGTGCAGCTGTAGAGTCATGGTAACATCGGCACGTTTTTCCCGCCACCCATCTCTAACCGCTAGAGACTTTTCCAGCAGATACGATAGCTCCTCATTATCTTCCACTCGGAAATAATCCAGCCATCCCAACAATATATCAGACCCACAATCATTGTTTGCAATGTCCTTGAATTTCTCACTGAAGTCCTGTACGAGGCAACCAACGCTTACGTTTCTTGAGGCTACAATATCACTTAAATTTCTGAAGAGCCTATCTGGTTGCTCCATATAAACTGTTTTTAAAGCAAATCGAGTTTGATTTTCAATTGCTTCCATAATGTTAAAAACTTGACTTACTTGGGCTCCCTTTAACATTAAGGTCGGTGAATTTGTTCTATTTCTTTTCATGGCTGTTGTGAATTTGTTTACGTTACATGCGGTGGGTGGCTCATGGTGGATATCGGAAACGTGATTATCAATTTGCAAAATTATTTTCGAGATACCGCTGCCGATTATCTCAGTAATTTTTTCGATTTCACAGAGTGCGTCTTTCAGCAAATTATGTGAAGTGTATATTGTTGCAGTTGGATTTATTCGCATCGAGCTTTCTCTCTGCTTCAAAATAATTTCCGCTGATTTTGGATAAATATCCGTTATAATGTGGATCCCGTTTCCCTTAGCTATCATGGCTGCGGCATTGTTTGCTATGGCGGCCCGGTATAAATCCCGCTCAGTATCCGATATTGGCTGCGAATATCCTGCCATGCTAATTCTGGCGTAAAATTGACATTTGCAATTAAAGTCCCGCACAAATTCCAAGTTTTCCTTATAAATTTTGTTCAGTTTCTTTTCAAATAGGCCATGGGATAAGAGTTTTTGTAGAGGATACACTTCCACGTTGTACACAAGAATGTCAAAATTGGAGAGGAGATGTGGACAAAAGTTCTGGAAGCATTTCATGGAGCTCCAGTTCACTGTAAGTCCAAGTTTTGCATCATCCTTAAAATTTTCTCGGTCATTTCGTTTCGGAAAGTGGGATTCGAGATGGGAACAGTATCTTTTGCAACCATGGCGACTATCCTTGACACGAATGAGAATGCCGTAGGTGCGTTCAGAAGCTTTAGAGGTGTCGTTTCTATGGAAACTGTAAACGAAAAAATGTATTCAATTATTAAATTAAATTATTGTTTCGGAGTTCATAAAATAAATACGAGATTATTTGTGTCAACTTACATCAAACCGATTTCGGCAGTTTGGTTAAGCAACTCTGGCGGGAAATATTTGGTAATGTTGACAGGAGACTCCGTGTACTTTGATGCTAAATATTTGTTCATTTAAAAGACAAAGGCAAACTATACCACAACTGGACTTGCAAAATTGGCAACGACATTTTTTATATATGGTAAATAAGATAAAAGGATACTTACATAATTTTACGTACGCGTAGGCTGACAATTGAGAGTCACGTTTCAGAACACTCTGGCGTGTCTCCTTTCTTGGAGTCAAATAATTATCTTTCAGGGGCGCCGTGACATCGTACATGAAATTTCCAAATGATTCCTCAGTTTCTTTCCTGAATCGAGGAACAGCAGTCTTTCCATTTTGTACTCCATTTGCACCCGACAACATAAGATGTAGAACGAGAACCAGATGGAAAAATGAAACGGTTTTCATGATTTGTGATTCGAATGAATTCTTGCTTAAGTAACGCACATTGTTCTTGAACGCGTTTAAGAAACTAGTTTCAGTCATTAGCAAATACTTATGAAAAAATATAATAAACTATTTTCATTTATTTCGGCTTTGTAGTAATGGCCTACAAAACTGTAGCACTAAGAAAACATGTCCTGCTGCTATCCTGCATTTGCAAACACTGAACTTTTCATTTTATGACTCATCAGAGAAACGAACAAGTTCGTTTAGTGAATACTTAACATCGAATGCATAAAATTATGGCATTGGATTAAATAGTTATCAGCACAAGGATTTTCCAAGTTGGTAACTATTAATTTCTTGGTAAATGAATCATACCAAGTATTCATACGAAGAATCCAGATTACTTAGTAGCAACAGTTTCATCATCTTGTTTATGTCACGGGAGGAATGAATGGATATGGCAATAGCAAAAAGAGATGAAGAAGATCAATAAACAACAGCTTGTCTCATACTTGCTTAAAATATGCACTGACGGGAGTTTATATCTCGAATTATTTTGCAAGTCTCAATCCATCGCTTCTATCCTCTTAGATTATGTGTGTAGTTATCAGCAATGTTCATCAATTTTCATCACTAACCATCATCATTCTTGGATTCATGGTCTTCTTTATTCCTTCTGTTTTTGCCTAGCATTTCATGATATACGATCAAGATGCGTCATTCTTTGTGTGCAATAATGCGCATAAAAGATGGCCGGGTGCATTGCTAACGTGTATATAGCTCAACGAGTTAAGAGACTGCAACTGTGACTCACCGCGTTTGGATTTACCATTCGGATTGAAAATGTTTTAATGAGCATATATATATGATTGATTTGATAGTAATGGTGTGACTTTGATATTTTTACAGCGTGCATGCCGTATTTTTTTACATAATAGTTTTGAACGGCGAGCTCCAAAATATACAACATATTTTTTAAAGATACTTTTTACAGCTAAATACTAAATACCCAAAGGAAAGCTGGAAGTAAATAGCTACCGTGTGCCCTATCTCGTTTCTCATCAGCGCACTAAAAGGATCACAAAACATGTTTTGTCCTAAGAAGGAAAGCTATGTTTTTAGTGTGGCAGCTTTATGATTGATGTGTCGGGTTATTTCTATCTAGAGTGAAATCATTCATAAGATGAGTGATTAACCAGCCATTAGTTTTATTTGGAAATCACTAAAAGAAATCATTAACCTTAATGACTTACATACTTTACTTTCATATTGGCTAGCATATTGAAAAATATTTACAGGGAATTGAGAAATCTATTAACCAGTCACTCCGCTGACTTGATTGCAAGAGGAAACTAGAGAAAATGTTCCACAAAAATCTCGCTCAGACGATGCACTTGAAGGTGATTTCACCTAACAATGAACCAAAGGAAGATGAACTTGCGTTGCAAAGAAGATCCGAGCTCACAAATATCATCAGAATCTTTTTCAACTTTACCTATTATCTGGGTCTAACTCCGTTCCGTGAGAGAGGCGACAGGAAAAGGCTACTTTCGCAAGAGGACATGGAGACCACAGCAGGTACAAAATGATATCGCAATAATCTCAATCCATATCATCACTTCAATATGTACATTTTTAATTTCTAACAGGTTATATGTGCCTTTCTTCATATTCTACACATGTTCCAAATGATCTCGCACTTTCGTCGAATGTCGCCACCTTCGAAGAATCCAATAGAGTATTTTGAAATTTCTATGGAATTCTTCGGATCAGTCTACCAACTGGTGACATTGAAACGACTTTGGTTGAACAGCCATGACTACATGCACGTCTTGAACTGCATACTACAGACAAAATATCTGAGTATCAGAAACAAATGGGTACATGAAGTCATCTACCATTAACTATACGTTCAGAGAAACTGAAAAATTGCACATATGGTTGACGAGGAAATATTTACTATTTTCAATTTTCTAGATCACAAAACCTGTTTTCCTTTATTTGTTCTTTAGTTTGTTTGTTTTAAAAGCGGTCGTGCTTTTCGTAATGAACATAATTGATTGGACACCCCTATTCTGGTTTGATTACCTTGTCGAGCGGGCAAGATTTGTCTTCTCCTTTTCGCCGCCTTCAAACTCAACCAAGCTAATTCGGATATCGAACATTTCATTTCTGGACGGCTTAATGGCAATTCTGATGCTCTGTAGTAATTACTTCAGGTATTTCATTTAAATTTCGGTGTTGCGTTAATTTAAGAAACTCAAACATTTTAATTGTTTATTTTGCGACAGCTCTATTACTGATGATTTGTTTGACCTGTTCATTCTCCCATTTGCGTGGACCCTTTGGACAGCAGCAAGTTCATATGCGACAGATATCAAACATGAGACCCTGAACGGAAACAAGTCGATTCAATTGCAGATTGGAGAAGACGGTGCGAAACGTGAAGTGTGGAGGCAAACGTACCGGAATTTCCAAGCAATTCAAGAACTCTCAGAATTGGTCAACGTTGCACTTGGAAGTCAAGTGATTTGGTATTTGGCACTTGACCTGATGTACTATTCTATATACATGAACGCTATATTCATATCTGGGGACATTTCTGAAACATTTGGAGATGTAATGTATTTTGGCAACTCATGTTACCAACTGTACATTGCTGCCGAAATTTGTAAACAAGTGAGCAGATTTAGTGAAATTTGTTCCAAACACGAAATAAATGTATTAGGCAATTACTTCTCACGTAATTTGTAACGGTTTTGGTTAGATGAGATCCGCAAAAGCATGGCTTACCAAAAAAGATAATATAAAAAATGTACCCCACGATGAGGCTCGTCTCGTGTTGCAAGAGGACATTGCTAACGAGGTTGGTATTCGTGGTGGCAACATGTTCACCATGACGTATCCATTTGTGGCTGAGGTATCAAAATCACCTAACTATGAAATGATGTTAGTTAAATTTGAGAAAACCAACGAATTTCTTTCTTTTGCAGTATATCAGTTTGATGGTTACATTCTTCATTATCACCATCGAGGACGAGGAAGTTTCAAAGTAAGTCAGGAAATCAGTTTCATGGAGAAACTAATGAGCGTATGATAAGTTATGATACTCGTTCTTCGTGTTTCATTGATGGGATTGGGGTCGAGTGAAGTTGGAAGCAGCTTACTGACAACTCCGGCAGAAATGAGTTTATCAATTTAAATGTAAAATTGTAAAACGGCATACAACTCAGCAAACCATGCATGCATACACTATACACGAATATATTTAGATATGTGCACATACATGTATTTTTAACATCCTTCACCGCTTCAATAAATCTACTATGCTGCATTTGTAAATACAGCCAACTTCATTTAATTGTGTACACGGCATTGTAACCACTTCAGCATATTCAAGATTATTGAGTGGCAAGTAACGGTAAGAAAAAACGCTAGGTTAGCACAAGTGCTACCAAGAAATTACTATATTGATACTCCAGAAAAAGTAAGTGTGATAATATGGCATCATTAGAAGCTTCAAGTCATCAACTACTTTTAAGCGAGTGTATTTGATATGGCATAATCCTTTTCGGGTTTCCTCTTTTCGTACGAAATGTGAAACAACAGCAGATGAGATATGTAATACACGACTCTTACATGAGTGTAGAGATGCACATATTTACAACGTAAGTCTTTCTTTGCACTATCATAATCTCATTTCCTCTGAAGGAACATTTAGAGTGCATCCTGTCCGACTGATAGGGCTAGCCGAAGATCTTGCATGAATTTACATCACTTGCATTAAAATGTTTTCTACATCACACTGGACGCATTAGTCCAAAAGCAGTCTCTGAACTCGGAACTGTTTAAAACAAGTGCATAATTTCGCGTCGAAATACACCAACAAACAATACTAAAATGAATTGCGTTGGGTGCGTTTCGTATATTTTTGTGATGGTGATCTATTATCTAGCAACACCAGCTTCACCTGTTCCCAAGACAGCATCGGTCGTCAAAGCCAACAATAGCTCTTGGTGTGCAAAAATAATCTTTCAAAAACGGTTCAGTTTACCCGAGCTCAGTCTCTTCCAGGATACGGTAATAGATAGGCTAGTGTTTGAGAATATTCGAGTGGATAAGTTTGCAGATGCCTTGTTCCAAGTTGGCGGAAATTGGACCCTGTCTACACTTTGTGCCCTGAGCATTTGTGGCTGTGTTCCCCATCAACTAATGGGTTGCGAGTGTTACACGTACATCAGACCGACAAGGTCAAAAGCTATTGAAGCTCCGGCGAGCACTTACGGGGTGAGCATACCTAATTAAGCGCTAATAATATGTATTATGAATAAAATGTTACCGACCAAGACACGTATGAAAAAGTTTGACGTATTTTGTTATTTATGTATTTTGCTTTATACTACACCCAGGGTCATTTCCAACTTTCAGCGTTAAGCTGCGGATGCAAGGTACTTTACAATGCAGATTCACAACAACTCAATTTTCAGAAATTATGTAAATTATAATATTTTGTTAATGTTTTAACTACGTAATATATTTTGTTCAGGGAACAGATATGTTTTGCGATGACGCTTGCAATGTAAAAAACACCAGCCACACATGGAAAGGCTCCCAATGCGCAATTCTCTACCAAGCTGGCAACTGCAAGTCTTGCTTCTTTTCTCCCATCACGCTACGCAATGGGTCACGCTTTAACACTTTGAATTCATACAACGTTGCGTCAATGATGGTGCGTCCCAACTGTCGCGTTCAAAGGACGTACTACGGGGATGACGAGCAAGTCCCGCAAACAAAGACGTACATCGATGTGGTAGAAAATTTATGGGTACGCATTCAATTGGAAATGTACTGACAATGGGTGATTGCAAATTCTTCCGCCTCGGATTTGACTGAAATTTTGCACAAAGGTTCTCTAATATGGTCTAAGAGACCCTGTAATTTTTTTTGTCTCGACACTCAACCGTTTCGGAATAATTGATAGCTAAAGTTAGCTTATGTTATATAGGTGTAAGGTATGTCCAAAAAGTAGCTATATATATACTTTGCATACTGCTGCTTTGCATGTGCCAACTAATGAAAGAAACATGACATTGCTCGTCTGTTTCCATTCAAATTTTACTCAAAAATTGTCATTTCAATTCATTTACATTTTTAATTACACGATGTGTTCTATTATTCTTTGCAATGATATAGCATACTCTGCATTTTCAACTCCCATAATATGTCACCGTATATGCACATGATCTTTGGACATACCTTATATTTATATAACATAGCCCAACTTTAATTATCAATTACTCCGAAACGGTTGAGTGTCGAGACAAAAAAAATACAGGGTCACTTAGACCTTATAAGATAACGTCTGCGCAAAATTTCAGCCAAATCCGAGGCGGAAGAATTCGCAATCACCCATTGTGAGTGTAGCTAGTGAATTTATTTTTTCTTCTGAATTTCTAAGGCTTCCTACTACAAATATTCTGACAATTTCACCTGTTTCTGCAAAATATCCTCGCTTCCGGATCTTGATGACTCGGGAGAAACTGTTTGGAAATATGTCGTTCCTGTATGTAGTGGTCTCGTTGCGCTTGCTGGAGTCGCCATCGTCACAGTATGCGTTATCAAGCATTCCAGATTATCACGTTTACGGATCCCACAGCGTTCGCCTACAGGCCCTCAAAATGATCTCATTTGCGTTGACGATGACGAGGAACAGCCAACAACTAGTAACGAAACTCAACTCAAAACGGAAATTATGGATGAAGTTAAAACACTCTTGTGCTCTTTCCTCACTTCCCTGAGACATGATCAGGATGAGGAAGATTCTGCATCTGCGCGAACAATGGGATACACTGTCTTTGGTCAGTCCGGGAGTGAAAATGACAACACCCTTATTTCCGAACAGTTATACCAGATTTGTGATGAAGCCCACATTCTGGAGCGTGATTCCTTTACAATTTCGTCATCAAACTGGGAAAATCCGGTGGGAAAGGGCATGTTTGGCATTGTGTATCGTGGCAGTCTTCGGGAGAATCCGAATAGTACGGATTTTGAACATGACGTTGCGGTAAAGAAGATGAGCTGCACGGGTCACAGGAAAGTGGAATCATTTATGCGTGAGGTTTGGACTTTTTGCTGCATTGGGAATGGGAACGAGTTCATTGTCAGGTTTTATGGTGCTTGTTGTTACGAAGGTAGCCATAATTAAAGTAATGGCCAATTAACGAGCACTATACACTTTACTTTCTACAGGGTCTAATTATTTTATCTTTTGCAGACGGACTGTTCATCTTAACGAAATTTTGCGTTGGCGGCTCCTTACAATCTCACTTGGTGACCGACATGCGACGGAGAGATATAAAAATTGGCGATAATTACAAGTTGGTCGAATGGTGCGAGCAGATCGCCAGTGGCATGGAGTATCTCAGCGCTAAAAGAATTATTCACGTGGACCTGGCCGTAAGAAACATTCTCTTGTCGGAGGAGAAAGCAGTTCAAATTTGTGATTTTGGACTCTCCAAGAAATGTTTAGACGAGGACGCATGTGCGCGATCCCTCTTAACTGTAATTTGATATAATTAAAGCAGCTTATAAACTAAAAATGCATATATTATGTTGTGGCAGCAAAACCTTGTTTTATTTGGTTGTTTAAGGGTGACTTCCCAATGAATTCCTTTGCTCCCGAGGTGAACAGGGGAAACGCTCGCGAGCCGAGGCAAATGTCGCTGCACGTGGATATTTGGGCATTCGGATGCACTGCCTGGGAAATATTCACACTGGGAGCGTCCCTATATCCAACTGTTACGGTGGAGGGTCTTCCAAAACTGTTGACAATAAGTAAATTGCTACAGCGTGGATATCGCCATCCGAAACCATCCCTGGCGTCTGAAAACGTGTACGTGTCAAGAATACATATTTACTGTATTTGGTTTGAGGAGATATTTCACAGACATCTGCTGGAGTATTTAATGATGTATGTTGGATTTTAAAGGTATGAGAAAATGCTGGAATGCTGGCAAGAAAACCCGATGGAGCGGCCTTCATTTGAGCACTTGCGCGAGTTTTTTATGAAGGAAAAGAATTCAATGACCCTGGAGTGACCTTCAAAATCTTTCATTTCTTACTTGCTTATTAAGATGCATTGAACATTTTATAATATATTTTAAGATCATTCGTCGCATTTCCCATTTAAGGATGGTTGATGTAGTGGGAAATTAATTGGTAATATTAGTTGGAAGGATAATTGGATGATAGCCGATCACCGTAAAATATTTGTATATAAACTCATTATTATTATTGTCAACTGATTAAATTTACATTTAATTTCCAAGGAAATTTACTTCAACAATGTTTCCGAAAGTTACAATATACATATTTGCTATTTACGATTGTGCCAGTTTCCCAAGAATGTGTTTAGCAATAGAGCCATCTCATATCTCATTTGAAACTGCTTTCGTATCACAATTCGCTCCACGGTTTCTAAGCAGATATGTATCACACTTGGGTAAATAACTAAAAACGTGAATGCGTCCCGCCAAACAAAGTGGCCTATTTGAAGCCATGCTGCCTGCTTTTATATAAGGAAACATATTGTGAAAACTACCTTACGGAGTAAAGTATTCTCCAGAGTAAACTGATTAATCTTTTGTTATATCACGCCATCGCGAATTAAAATATTGAAGAATATGTTCAAGTTTTACGGAAATGTTAATTCATGCATGACGCAAAGGAAAGCTCGGATGTTGGAAGCTTACATCTTCAGTCATCACTGGAAGTACGTTTTTAATACAACGTCCTTCTAATTTCTTAATGTCAGACCATTATTCAATTCGTGAGTAGCGCATGATCCAAAGTTTAGTTGGTTTTCGATTTGGGAATGTGTGTTTAAACTTGCATGTGTTAACACGTAAAATAAAACATTTACTGTGTACTCGAGTTGTTTGGCGGTGAAATTGTTGACAGTTGTTGGGCAGAATTATGTAGGTAAAATTACTTGTCCATACAACAATGATATGCCTTTTTGAGTTTTCTCTGATGTGTTCAGTCTCGCATTTCCCATTAAGTGCACTATTTATAATTGAAAACTTTACACAGGTAGCGTTGTACTGGTTCCAACTGTGGCTAATTCAATCGGAGCTCGAAAACATTCTTAAGCATTAATGAAGCAACACATTTCCCGCAATATATCATCTTCAGAGATATTGCTATTTAAATGTCAAATTAAAAATGTATCTTAACATTTCACAGACAGAATGTAACATCCACGAACACGACATTATGGGTTATGTTGCGTCTGAAATGTAAATTATACCGAAAAACATAAAGTTACGAAATAACATCATACAAGGCAAAAAGTTTTTTACGAATTCTCCCATTCCCTCGCCTGTAACCTTTACTGTCGAGACCTCTCTAAAACTCACAATGTTGTTCGCTAACAATAAGTCCATTTTATTCCTGATTCGTTTACATTTAAAAACGCTTTGCTGGCTAGGTTCATACCCATATCATTTGGAGCGTAAATCCCATCATCTCATTTACACGAATCGCTGTCGAAAAGAAAAAGCTAAGACATTACTTCTGTTACTCGCTTCCGCTCTAACATGGTTCCAAATTCACAAAGGACAAGGAAGCTTTCCATCCGACGTCATTTTAGAGAACATGATGTACGCTGGCGGAGAGATTGTCGTTTGTGCCTCAAACTACATATACTTTATAAGACATGGAATGATCACCGAGCTCTTCAATATGTTGGTCACCATGGAAACACGACAGAGTTCCAAAATTACATGTAAGTATCCATGTAACAAATCATGAATCTAAAATAAAATTGTGTATATAAATAATCTTGTTATGATTTGGGTTAGGGGTACGAGGGAATAAAGGTTTCGCTCGTCTTATCAAATTTATACAACTTTGCGCCATCACAACATCCCCAGTCTGCATCACGGCGATATTCTTGCGCCAGTGGTTCAAGCCGTGCACTCCGCTTTTACCAGGCTACTTTCTTCTTCCGGAATGTAAACTCTTCGTGGATAATTACACAGGACTTGATATTGTTTCTGAACATTCAAATCTATTCTCGCTTGTCTATCGCACGGTAGTCTGTGTATTCATGGTTATCATTGCAGTCAGCACCGTAGCTTCTTACTGCTTCATATGCTTACAGCTTCTGCTTGTTCAAATTGCTTGCTTGAAATATCACTTGAAAAGGTTTCGACTTTACATCGCACAATATGCAATATCGGGTGAAGACTACAGGACTACGGATGTCATCAAGAAACTGAAGTATTTCGTACGCTACCGAGAGCTGCAGGTTTTGGTCACTTTGTACAACAACATTCAACAGGACGTGGTATTTGTTCTCGTATTCAACTTTACGGGATATTGCGTAGTGCTCAGTTTGTATGCTCTACTTAACAAGGATAGCTTTGGCTTGCAAACTGTAATCTTGGTAAGCTTTGCGGTGGACGGATTGCTAATTATTACTGTCGTGGTGGGGACCATGGGAAAGCTGTTTGCTGAGTCAACGGACATGATTACGCTCATTGGGACAAAATTGGTGGCGTCGCAAAATAAGGGATCTGATAGGGCGATTATTATACGGTATTCTAGATCATTAAGCCTTTGATGATCAAGTTGGGCTCGGTGAATTTCATTGATGAGTTTACAACCGCAACCGTTTTGGACTTTTGTGCCAATACGTTAGTGAATTTGCTCTTATTGAACTAGAATTGTGAACATGCTATGGATATTTTATTAAGTTACATCATACTCGATGGTAGGCGTACGATATGAAGTACATTTCTTAAAATTAAAGGCGATTTTTTTTAATCTTGGAGAATTTTTCGAACATCAGTTATTAAAATACTCTGAACTCTGAAATATTCATAACATACATGTTAAAAGTGTCAGATCATATATATTCCAACGAACTTTTGTATTTAATTTTTAACATGACATGGCACATATCAAGTATGCAATCTTAAATTAATGAATACATGATTGACTGATGTGTCAGCAAAAACTGTCGTCCATGTTTAAATCTAAAACTATATAAATTTAAATTATTGGGTTGTTACAACCATTAGTTATGTTAGTTCACATAGCACGAAACGCAGATAAATAACTCTAAATAATAAACGTCGAGTAGAAAATTAGTTGTAGCAAATATACACTAGAAAATCTGAAAAGTGGGACAATTAAAATATGGAAACTACTTATGACAATTTTATTATTATATTTTTTTTACAATATCATTGCTACCTCATCCTAAAATAATCCGCATTACATCATTAGCAAGTTAATTGTTTGATTAATATTGAATCCTATCATGGATAGCGGAGTGAGCTCATCGTAAAAGTTATCCCCCGACATATAAATTTTCAAGGTTTTCCAAGATCTCACAACACGTCGGTTGTAAGCTCGTCTCATAAACCATCCTAGTGACTTGGCACTGGAAATTGTTTTCTTTGAAATTTTGAAAACGTTTGACTTGAGCGCCCCATCGATTTCCATGGTCATTATGGAAACGCCAGATACGGTTAGACCGATTACCAGAACGAGTGGTAAGATCATCACACTATAATGCGCTATCAAGCCATACAGCCCGAGAACAAACATTAGCGTAATTTCCAGTGTATTTACTACAGACAGTGTTCCGCTGTGAAGCCAATTGTATGTGCTCACAAGTAGCTCAATTTCCCTATACATCTTGTGTATATCTTTGAGTCGCTTTCGATGTCGACGATTGTTGACGCCACTCAAAATAACGAACATGAGCTTAGCTTTGAACAATTTCAAGTAGTTTCCCAGACAGAGACAGTGAAGTGCTGTGAAAGTTGTAACCTCAAGGGTTAACGCCGATATAGTAAACACAAGCACGTAATTAGACAGCGACGTGAAACATACGTTAAGAATAATTTGCGCTAGATTCCAGCGGTTATCATGAAATCCTCGGCACTGGTCCAATAGGAAATATCCCAAAATTACCGGTTGGCATGGAACAAAAAAGAAAAATACCCAAGTGAACAGCAAGTGGAGAAGTGGAAAATCGATTCCTTCAAGAAAGTAGAGTTTGAAACGCATTTGAGATTTTCGAACGGCTTTAGGTGGAAACAGGTTGGTTCCTAAAGATAATTAAAGTCAATAAATTATATTTCATTTCAATTTTCAATGCAATTGAGTTTAGTTACCATTGTGTCGCTTTTCGAAATCCACGAATGCGTTGAACAACGACGCCAGCTCAAATCGCATTTGAAACTGTTTCCTCGCCACGATTATCTCTATTGTTGCCGAGCAAATGTATACCAGACTTGGGTAAATGTCAACAAAATGGAATGAACCTTGCCACACAAAGTAGCCCACCTGAAGCCAAGCTGCAAGCATGTAAAATATTGCGAGAATTATCTTGCGATGGAAAACCTTTTCTGATTGAGGATTTAAGAACATATGCTTCGTATTGTCGTTTATTTGAAAGAGTGTGGTCGTCAGACGAGAGATTAGATTAAGGCTTAAATTTACAAAGCGAATAAAGTTTTGGCCAAAGAGCATGGTGACTGCGTGACTTGAGTTTTTGTGGCAAGCAAAAATAGAGCTTCAAAGATACAACTTTTTAGTAGAAATAAGGTGCAAGTAATACGACTGGTGTAAAGTACCAACCTACGCAGGCTGCTGAAAATTTCAACCGAATAAATTGACACTTTATCCAGCCATGTCATGCAGAATTAAAACATTCAATATTAAATAGAAGGTATCGCAGAGTCGACCAATAATTATTTCTGTCAAGTATTCAGCATTACTCCGATAGCACATGTTTAAATTGACATTTCATAGTCCCATGTGGTCTTTTATTCATTGTCAGAAGATTGATTTCACAGCATTTGTAAATATTTTATTTTCATGACGTGGATATCGTATAAATTAATTTGTGCTGCCGATTACAAAACTTTTGTCAATTTCTTCTACTCTGTGAGCTGCAATTTGAGATTGTTTTTTATTGAAATCTTAACTGAACTATTAATCAACATCGAAACTAAGCCAATATAGGTTTTCGCATAACCAATAGGTGTACACAGTCTACACCATCAACAAGCTAATTGTTTGGTTTACATTAAAGTTCATCATGTTCAACGGTGTAAATTTGTCATAATAGCAGTCGCATGACAGATAAACGCTCAAAATCCTCCACGACATCACATGACGTCGAATCAATGGGCGTCTCATTAGCCATCCTAAAGATCTAACATTAGTAATAGTCTCCTTTGAAGTTTTGAAGACACTTGATTTCAGAGCTCCGTCATTTTCAATCACCATCAAGATACTATAAGTTAGTGCCGACGCACATATCAAAATCAGAGGCAGAATGAGATCCTGGTAATAGCCGATGAGACCGTAAAGTGAAAGGATGAATAGCAGAGCATTCATCCCCGTGCATGCAAATGACAGAGCTCCTTGATGAATCCAGTTGTAAGTTCGTACGAGCACCTCGATTTCTCTGTACAATGCCAGAATATACTTGATCCGCCTTGGACGGAGTAAAAATACAAACGAGCATCTGGCCTTTCTATTAAACAATCTTAAATAGTTTGCTAGAGCAAGTGATTGGATTCCTGTGAAAATGGAGACCTCGAGCACTATGCCACTCATGGAGAAAAGAAAGAGGTAACTTGTAAAACTGGAAAGAAAGAGTTTTAAAATGGCATTTAGAAAATAGCTCCATGTCCAGCTGGTTTCCTCTAACCCATTGCATTCCTCAAGTATAAAGTAGCCAACGTTTCCTGGGAAACATGGCGCGAACATTAGTAGAAGCCATGTACAAATTACGAAGAACGGAAGAGAGTTAATGGCGACAAGTTGATAGAGCTTAAAACGCCTTTGTGCTTGCCTCAAGGATTTTGGTGGAAATATTCCTTTCACTAAAAATACACGAAATGCCGTTTAATTTGCAATAGTGGTTTATAGAATATTTAAAGTTATACAAATTACCGTTATATCGCTTCTCAAACTCCAGGAATGCGTTGAAGAAATGCACAATTTCGTGTCGCTTTAGATAATGCTTATCTGCAATGATAATGTGCAGTACCATTCCTCCAGCGTACATTATGCTTGCAAATAGATCGGAAAATGGGAGCGTATCTTTCCATATGGCGTATACAATTTGAAGCCATTCAAGAGACGCATACAATTTGCACAGGAAGAGCTTCCGTCGAAACACTGGCCCCTCCTTGGTCGATATGGAAATATAGCCGTTCTGTGTCGTACTTGTCTGGAATAGCGAAGTTGTCATCCAGGAGATCATGTTCACAAGAAATGCAGCTAATTTGATGAAATTTTGCGCGATAAGCATGATGGTTGCAGATAATTTGTAACCAGTGTTCGTGTTGAGGTTGAAAAAGCTTATGCGATGCAATTCTATGCTGTTCATGCAACGTCATTTTTACCAACGTAATTCAATCAGCTGTCCTCAATTCCAAAAGGTTATACATAATTTAATTTCAGCATATATGGGAATGTATGTTTAAATTTTAATGTGTGGAATTTATTACAACACCGCTCAGAATAGTAACTCGAATAATGTAGTTTGCCCCAAGCTGTGAGTTCTAGGGATGTCCTACTACGACTGATTGAAATATGAATTCGGAATACGATCAAAAACTAAAATGGCACGAATCAGATAAATTAAATTGTAGACGAGATTAAAAATGTTGTCGCATGTTCTACGACGGCAGCATACGTCCACAATGTTGTTGGAAGACATATGTGGCCGTTTTGACATTTGCGGTTATATGATATGGAAGCACTCAATAAATTATGAGAACATTAAATGTGTATAATCTACACTTTAATTTTTAAAATTATACGGCTCATGAGTTTGATGATTATCCCAGGGAACATTTTCTGACTTACTCCATGGAGCGCATCTCTTGGGGATTCCATTTTGTGGGATGTAGCTGTCTATATCCTTGCGTGGCATGGATGGTAGAAGGCTTAAGCAAGGAGCCAGCATTGTGGGAAGCGTATGTAATCCTTACTTCTAAGACGGCATGTGCATAACTACGGATCATGTGATTTTCGAACTGTCATTTCAGCGACTGGTTGCCGAGCCTTTTTTGCTCTTCATTACAACGAGCGTCTTGGTTTGAAATAAATTTAAATAGAACAGAAATTGTCCAGCTTTGATTTTATTTTTCATATATATTATAGATGAATATGAATTTAATTAGATATTTTCATCCGTCAAAAAACACTCGCAATTTCACAAGCAATTATGACATCATGTTGCTTTAACATTCATTGCTGTTAATTTCATAACGAATCCATAGTATCAATAATTGCCAAATTACTTAATTGTTGGTGATTCATGAAAGCAGCGTACTGTTGAGTAGGGTGAAATTCCAAGCAAATTAATTCATGTTGCTAAAAGTACCAAAGTTGCATAAAATCCATCAGGGTTCCATACAATCTTGAAGATGAAGGCCACTTTCTGTAAATCAGCTCGCCACTGAATGTCAAACAAGCCACAACGCTCCCAAAAATAAAAATGTACATTGTCCCAAAATAATTCTGCAGTATTAACGGTCTAGGTCCAAACCCATTTTCGTCGAAAACTTCTTGCGGCTTTCCCACTGAAATTTCCTTTTCCCGTCGTTCCTTTCTTAAAATCTCAAAGTCAAGTGCATTCCATTTGTCACGTAATCCCATTGCGATCCCAGTGTTTAGAATAGAATTGAACTTGTCAATAAATAGCGCTCCCTTTCGAGCAATCAGTGCCAGAGAATAGAAATGTAGGCTATCTGGAGCTGTTATCAAATTGTTGGAGTCACCCAAATATCTTCTTTTAATATAGTCGACGATTAGGTCAATGCTTATGCAAGCATGTCTCGAAACACCTATTGACATTTGCAGACAATTTACAGCACTCTCGTCCAATCGCATTCGGTGTCGTAAACTCTGAAACGTTGGATTCTTGGATGAATTGAAAACTTGAAAAATTGCCCCTTTGTCGTTATGCAGAGTTATTTCAAAATCATCAGGCCCAGTTTCGGCCAATTCGTTCCACGTTTCGGGAATATGCTCCAAAACCGGACATGCCATCAGTACCATCTGTTTTGAACAGTATGCTGTGCCTATCAGAATTCCAAATACAAACCAAAATGCTGTCATGGTCCGCATAGAAGTTTTCGTGTTCACTTCATCAACCGCTTGTCCAAAAAACGTGCCATACAGAAAGAAAAATATACGCTCACGTGGCGATTCAGTTGTTTGATTAGCCCTAGTTTTGTTTACGTAAAGAAGGAATTTCATCATGACAGCGGTTACTAGGCAACCAACTAGAGTTAAATACCACACCATTGGTTCCAAAGGCCGGTAAATTGATCGCCAGGAATACTCCCTTTTCGGCTCCCCCGTCACAAACACCAGATTGCTATATATAATGGGCACAGTGAAACTCACAAACTCATGTCGCAAAAACGAATGCATCACTGTTGAGCTTATATCCGACCTTCCCTCGTAAATGTCTCCGATAACTCCGGTCCACGTACCATTTGGTAAAAGAATTCCAGGACCGCCTCCTCGAGACGCGGGATGATATTTTGGCGTAAAATTGAGCTTATTTGCGAGATGCTCAATGCAAAATTTAGATATTCCACGAGTCGCTATCCAGTTTCCTTTGCCATCACGTCTAAGCTCTATGTACACTGGACTCGAAACCATTGTGCTTATGCGAAGTTCTTTTCCGTGAAAACTTTTGGCCATGTCTGGAATTAATTCGTTGAGGTTGGCATGAGTTTCCGGCTTAGCGAGAACCACTAATCTTTGGGTTTCCCTGCAATACATACAGGTTGTGACAAGCTCAGTGGCGATAATATTTGTTTCGTTTTCAATTCTCAGTTTCATACCAATTTTGTTTTTCACATTTAGCGAGATTGGACCAGAAGCAAACATGGAATCAATTATTTCGACCCCACTTGCGGCATAAATTATGAAATGGTCGTTTGTCAAGCTAAGATAATTGTCCATTGTCTTTAAATATCGATATAATTGTTCACTGGAATAGTCTTTTGAGACGTTTTGTGAGTGCCGAGAAGATGCGTCGACGAAACCTATTTTGCAATTCCTTTTCTCCACAACGATTCTCTCGACAGACGTTTTGGAATAAGGATAAATGTCTTGCTGATCACTGGAATTATTCAAATAGAACACGGTTTTACTTGAGTTTGAAAACTGGTCGGAAAGTAATGCATTGAGAATTTTGTGATCGCTGTCGCGCTGTAAAATTAGCACCAAGTCACAATTCCAAAATTTAGGCGGAATTAGGGTGGACAAGCTAAGAAATGTTCTGTCCGTTTCCCCATGGTAACACAATGATGACCTACAGTAATAAACGGCGTGAATCAGGAGTGCAAAACTAAGGTAATTCGTAACCTGAGCCATGTTACTTTTACTGAAGCAATGAATCGTAGTTCAATTTGAAATCCGAGAACGCGATATCACGATTATCACGAATTGTTTTTCAATTACCGAAAAATTTAATGGCTGCATTGATGTTAGAATGCCATGCAATTAAGACGTTGACGAATGGGATGCGTTCCTCGAACACTTTAGTGTTTGCCACTGTTGCGTAAATGTTGGAGATCACTCAAACAGATAGTTAAATTTAGAAAATGCCGAAGGAATGAAACCTTATTTATCAGCAATTTTGTCTCCTCGCGTTTTCTTGCAAAAATAGAAACTGTTACGTGAGCGACTGCATGAAACCATCAACGTGCAGTTATCTTGCAACGAAATGGTCAGCGTAACATAACCGGTAAGATTTTATTGCCGTTGACATTGACACTGAGATGAAAATGATACACTTTCACTGCTTAAAACAGAGTTGGTTTGCATATATAACTCGA
>RBVU03000076.1:0-30291 GCA_004115045.4 Sinella curviseta
TGACTTTCTTCTTGAACGTATTATGTATTGTAATTGCTCCAAATTCCTTTCTTTTTCAATTTCGCTTCCATGAAATTATAGAAAGGTATTACCAACGGGCATTTACACGTTATTTACATTTAGTTTTCAAATAATTGATTTGCAGAAACGCAATAAACATACTACGCATTTAACCAAGTAAATGCAACTATTCACAGTTTACTCGGAATGCACTATCCTGCGAGTGTTTCCGGTGGCAGGTTCGTGATTCCTTCATCCGTCTAGGTATTCAGCCAAAAACGCGATCATTTCACAATGCCCTCTCCAACTCGGGGTAATGCATTGAGTTTCCAGTCGTCAGCCTTCAGATATATGAATATTTTTTTCAGTGGAATGGTAGCACAGTTTCTCAGAGCTACAATTTCGGAGAATCCATCTTGACATTCACTTTTCCTGAAGTAGTTCTCGATATAGTGAAATTTACATGCCAGCGATGACGCCTTTTGCCACTTTTTTAGTATTGGGCGTTTATTTAACTGTGGAAACGTGTGGTTTGAACACTATTTCTCTATGCCCGCCATAAGATAGTGACTGCATGCATGCTAACTCTAACGTTGGGGTTTGGTGCATGTCATTCAAGTTTTTAGATAATTCTTTGAACACATGATATAATAAACATTTATATGCACATGATGATAATATTCGAAATTTTTGAAGTTCGTTGCGCGGCGTTCTTGATTCTTTCCATCCTCTGCAATTACAATGATAATAAGCGCGGAGATAACGGGCAGATTGCGCTATATCTCCAAATTACAGCATACTGAAATGCAAACCAGACAGGAGAGGAATGTAGTAAAAAATAAGTTATGCAAATGCAAAATCCGTTTGCCCCATAAGACTTGGTTGTCAAACTGTAGCTGTGGTTGATGGGAACTTCCGAAATGGGTTTGCTGCAAACCTTGTCGATCGAATATTTGATGAGATTTTGATATTTTAGCTTTCACTTAATTAATCATGCTGAATCTGAATAGGTTTTCAGGGTCTACACCAGAGTTTGTCAGATCTGTTCGTTTTTACAATATAGTTGTAAATGCTTATTTCCTAGTTAATTATCTACTAATGATAACTATTTCCAATGAATCGGAAATTTATATTGCAATAAATATTACATGAAGTTAATAGGTTTTCAACATTTCTACGGATTGCAAATTTTTTGCTCCGTCATAGTTTATGCATGCAGGTAAATTGATACTTGAGTTGTATGTTAAATTGAAAAGTATAAATTCTCAATTATACTTGGATGTCGGGTACAAAAATATGTTATTAGTTTACAATACTTGAGTTCATCTGATAAATATAGAGTGCTTTCGCCGATGATTCATGTTGGAGCGGCATACTGGTTGGTTATTTTTTTTGCTGTTCCCACTGCAGTATTTTAGTGTTTCGGCTCGTTATCAATTTTATTTTACAACGATTTTTAAAATTTTATTTACGCCACTCTGAAATAAAAGATTCAATTTATTTTGTACTTTTCTACTAGAAAACCAATTATAGTGTACGACTATTAAAAAACCTAACTACTTTCGGATTACAAATATCGTATATGTGAAATATCAGATCATTACCTATGAATAAACTATTTACATTCAATGCTATATTGCAATGGTGCGCAATTAAAAGCTAATGAAGTTTCCCAGTTTCCACTGATGGAACATTAAAATATGGGAATAATTTTATCCCATATATAAATGCCGGAAACTTTCATCCGCAATCGATACTCCCATTTAAGGCACGCTACATGCGGACCCATACTTCAGCATATTTGAATCTGTCTCATAAATATAAATTAACTTCCTAGTTGCTTCCGTTATCTCCGGTGGAATTTGTTGAGTATTTTTTCGACTCTTTATGCACCACCGCATATATGTCTTCCGACTTGTTATAGAACTAATTTATTTTGTAATGAAATTTCTAACGTAGTTGCTTTAACGTCGAAATTACTGATTTAATGTACTCTGTAATAGGCTATCAGAAACGCATTAAATGTACAACGCATTTAAACAAGGAAGCATATTTTTGTTAACAAAGTTACTTCCTAATACGAATATTGCAGAGCACTATCCTCCTACATTTCCAGTTAACAAGTTCCTAAATCCCAAACGGCCCCAACCTTCTGTCTGAAACCATACAATACGTCAAAATGCTCACCGCGATTCAGAGGAAAGCATTTCATTTCATGGCGATCGGTGTCAAATATATGAAGCCTTTCCCAGTGGAATGGAACGGAAACTTCTCAAGACTTCAAATCTCCGACGACACTTCTGCCCACGTCGCATATTTCATGTCAATGATCCTGAACGTAATTATAAACGTTGTCTGCTCGTACGTGTATTTCTCCCATATTTTCATCAAACCGAGGGAAAACTACAATGTCGGCATCATGGCGCTTCACATAATCTGTATCTGTATTTCCGGACTCGTGGTAATTTTATCACTTGTTTTGTACAATAATCAGGATTCCGTAAGTGTGCCAAATGCTTGCATTGAATTGCACGAGGATCTTCTTTGGGGTAAGCAGAAATTCTGAAAATCAGGGAGATCTGAAATCAGGGAAATCAGGGAGATCTGAAAATCAGGGAAAACAGCCGCTATTTACGTTACGCCATTTACCAAGTAGTATGTCGCTTGCATTTTGCTGCCAAATTACGCCAATAATGAATAATGGGTATGTATCGGTTTTCTTGTGAAAATAATTACATGATATGTTACAGGAGGTTCCACGATTGTTGTAGTTAATAAATGGATGCATCAAGTCAAACAAAAGGTAGCAACCATTACAAAGCACACCCTAAAACTTATTTACGAATAATTTGGAATGCAATACAAGTCTTCCATATATATGACTTACTAAACTTGATAGTCCACAACCTCATCGTTGAGAGCCACCCACTGGAAGGTTACACTATTTTTGAGATCTCCCGACGTACTATTTACGAGGCCAAAGCAATTCATTGTTTTGGAGATTCCTGGCTCAGACAGTTCTGTGAATCCTCCCACGGCCTTTTCATTACTGTCTCTGTATTTCCGAAATTGGATGAGAAATCCTTTAAACTCATCATTTCCATTTGTTGAAGTGACCGTAATGTCTATTGTATCAAATCCGCTGACATTGGTTGCACTTAAGATTACTGTATATGGGTTGGGAGTGGTTTTTGGATCGTCACCGTGGCCATGGTATCGCAGATAGCAAGATCAGAACCACTTGAGTAACTGGATGCATGCTGGATTCCTGCAACAGACAATAGCTCGAATCCTCCCGCTATGTCCATTTTCAGATAATTTTCAAATTCAGAGTTCATGAAGAACGACGATAAAATCTAAGTCGTGTGAAAAAATCCCAAGCAAAGGCCCATTTTGGAAACAAAACGAAAAGTTAGTTTAAAACATCGACAAATATAAATATTAAGGTGAAAATTTGTGACACTGACCTTGTTTTTGCTTGTCGGACAAAATTGAAATTCCAGACATACAATCCAAAGTTGGAAATGTAATTCATAGACAACCAAAGTACAATCTAAGGGACCACTAGGATTTCGGAACACTTCTCATCATATGGATGGCATGTCCAGAATTTGTCAACTCGACTGCGGTTCACATGTAAGACAGAATATCTCGTATTAAGGTGATTTAATCTGGCTTCATAAGTAGGAAGATTGTAATATGAAAGAAGTTAACAATCTTAAAATGAATGTTCAAACGGAATGAATGCAGAACTTTTTGATCAGCGAGTGTCAAATGAAAGATAATAGAAACATGAATCTCTGTGTATGTATTTAATACTCTTTTACGCTCTGAGCTATGGCTTTGCCCATGCATATTTAGTCATCAACACCACGGAATATATAGTTGATGAATTTTGTCAAAAATAAGATGCTTTAAACTATATCGAAAGAGTTTCAGAAGCTTCAATTATGGTCAGTAAATAAATCAAATAACTATTAAACTAGTATTGTTTGACGTTAGTCGGGATTGATCACAATTTTGTATTTAGGTTTTCCCATGAAAATTTTTAAAACATAGTTTGCAGTTTCCTCTGTATTATAAACGACATGCAATAATTCATTACATGTGGGATCGTTTCCGGTGTGAAAGCTATTACGTTGGGATCTACAAGGCTAATATGCCTGCATATATGTTTAACTGCATGTTGGCGCTGCAGAAGACTGGCTGCAGTACGAATGGCGGGGCAACTGTGGCCATGTATTTCGCCATGGCACTGCATTAATAAATAATTATAGAATATTGAAATCAAACATTATTGACCAGAAACTTGGCTATTTTCAGGAAAACATATTATTTTCAGTGTAATTGCACAATTTGTTTCGAAATTGCATCCGTTATAGCAAATCTAATGTGTGTTTTTACTGATGTATACCATTTTACAACATTGATGATTTGTTTCGCATTTCAAAAAATTCATCACCGTTCGAGCTTTTATTTAAGTAATACCACAAAACTACGGTTGGACTTTTCCTATGCACGTCAAAAGCAATTTCCTCTGCTTGGACATAAAGTTTTCAGCATTTCGGGTTAAAAATCGCTGAAATTGATTCGAGGGAAACTCTTTTAATGTTACTCTCTCATTTCCCACACACAGATTGTCATTGGCCTATGTTAACAACGGCTAAGATTTCAATTACATTACGTCAAATAAACCTCACATAAAGTTTAAATACGTGTAAAATGGCTATTTCAAAATTACAGTCCCACGCCTTAAAGGCGCAAGATATATGTTTCTTTTACTGCAGCTATGCAATGCCGTTTGCAATAAACGCAAACAGCCATAAAATGGAATTAGCGGAATCGAGTTCCAAGTGGTTTCCATGGATAACTCAAATGATTTGTGTCTTGCTGTGTGGTATAGGAGGACTCTTGGCAGCGATTCGATATGGAATGTGCCAGCCGAATAGGGATGACATTGGCATACTTCAAGAACTAGTAATAGTTTCCGCATCAGTCTTCTTCGTTTTCAGTGGATATTCTGCCATATTTTTCACAGTTGGTAGACATGAGCTTGTCTCTGTCTTCAATGAAGTGCTGACATTGTTTGAGATATTCGATCTGTCCGGCAAAGGTACCCACAACTAACACAAAATTCTGAAACAGTTTAATGAGCGTAAAATAATTAGTATCTAATTTAAATTATAGGTTCCCGTAATATAGGTAATAACTTGCTGCATGACAAATTCGGTCAGGTGATATTTCTCGTTTCAGTTTCTTTTGGGGTTTGTCCACAGTTCACATTAGCTCTCTGTATGTACACGAACGGAGACTATTTCTACTTCGTACTGGATGAGATAGCATCGAGTCGACTAGAGCGTTCCATATTTCAAATATTTGTCATTTATATCATTCGTGTATTAATTATCATGTGGATCACGCCGCTATTCGCAAGATGGTTTGCCGTCATGACCACTGTCGTATTAATTATTGTAGACAAGTTTAGTACTATTTGTCGATATTGCCCAAATTTCTACGTGTACCCAATCAGATTCGACATATTCTACACTCGATATGCCAGAGCAAGGTTATTGTATCAAATTGTAGAACCAATTATCAAGCCCATGATCCATTACTCGATAATGATCCTGTTTTGGTTTACAGTTATTGTCGTTTGGATATGCTTTAATTTTCCAAAAAATATGCCGCATCTTGTGATAATATGGTGCGTGTTTGTCGCAATCACACTTGTCATTGGTCAATTGATTTTCATACCAATGTTGGATGCATTCGGATCAAGGATCGGGCGAATTGTTGATCACTATAAAGTAGGTACCAAATTTATATACGCGCGGAAGAAACGGTGGAAAGATAAAATTTGTCTAAAAATGGCAGTGTCAATTCGACCTGTTCGAGTATGGTATGGTAATTTCTTTATTGTTGACGGCGGATTCTCGATTGGATACTTTTCACTGCTCAGTTTGAGGTTCACTGATGCAATATTAATTCGAGTATAGGAAATAATGATAGCTGCAAAATGTGGTATTCATCCTGAATTGACGCAATTAGAAGGGAAGAGGGAGGAGTGTTATATCAGGAGTGGTACTCGATAATGTGGTAGTTCATAACAGAAGTATTCTTAAACCCAGACTAAACAATGTAAGTTTAAGTAAAATTGAGAAACTATGCTCAAATGTTTTTGTTGGTGGGCAATTACTGTGACAGTTTTAATTTATCGTTAGAGCACTCGCGCAAGTGTTTAACCTTTCAGACACATTATTGTATAGAGTTGTAGATTGGTGGCTTTCGCCTTACTTGTTTTCACAATTGACCGAAAAAGGGAAACATTAAACGTGTGCCGTCCATTCTTTTTCTTTAGTCTTAACGCTCATAAAAGTCTCGAGTTGTGGCCACTGACCTAACCAGTTTTGAACGTATTAGACATGTCAGCATTTTCAATTTCCCATGCGCATAATATACTAAGTGAGCTGGTAGATCGCGTTTACGCTCAAATAATTATGAGCAAGCTGTACATCTAAACGGGTGCCGATGACAATGAACGTTGTACTGTTGATTCACTCGTTGAAGAGTTGCTAATCTTCTGTTACAATTATTGCACTTACGTAGGTATTTCGATAAAGGATGCATCAATTTTGATTCGTTCTCATTTGGCAACCGTTTGACGTACTCAAATGATTTTTCGTATATACTTTCCCCTGACACGTATGAACCTTATCCATGTTATAACGTATATTTTCGCATGTGCATCGGAGTTGTACATCCTCCTATTATTGTAATGTAGCTCTTAGAAAACAGAAAAGTAGCCAGAGAGGGGCTGCGAGGGCTGTTAGAAGCGGTTTGATAGATTCAGTATCTTGTGCATTTTGCTCAACGACCTTCGAAATGTAACAAGTAGCTCATTTCATTCAAGAAGGACAATTCGTCATCATATTTGTTTTAGTCCTATATCTCGATGTAGTCTACTTTAATTAGGTCAAAAATATCAACGTAATGTTCTTCAGTTACGGTAGCATGCTTATACTATTGCTACGCCTAAAACACTGGCATCCAAGCTCAGCATTCTTCTTCACATTACAGCAAATTTTTGTCAAAACAAGGGTTTAAACATTTGACTTATTAAATATTGTGCTCCGAGTGTGAATCCAGTGCGTTGATTTAAATAATTTATATGTCCATGACGTCTTTGAATTACTAGTTGCAACGACACAAGTGTATTTGCTCATATCAGAAGGAGAACAATGAAATGAACATGTATTTCCGTTTAATTACTAGATTGGCAGCAAGATGTTGACAGCATATTGCCACATATTAGCATAATGGTTTATGTTTGATTCGCTTTCAAATAGAATGTATTACCTCGCAGTTATAGGGAATCGTTTTCTGCGGTGCCACAGATTTTGTCAAGTCCCTGCTTTTGAAAATTCGCATCCTCTCCAAGCAATTGTATTTCCTGGTTAGACATGTTCCCGTAGCTTTACCTGAAAATCGTTGCGCGAGGTAACCTTTCAGATATCTCAATGTCCCGCATACAATTGTATACATTTAAGTCGTCAACAGCGACAAGTGAAATTCGAATGTTAAATTAAAAATACCGTTTCCGATATCAGCACACATTCAAGCGGAAATCCCATATCCAAATAACGACAATGCAGTCGTTATGTAATTCACGGTGCAGTCATGTAATATTTATTGTCAATTATTCGTTTTGCTGATTCTGGAAAGTTATTAGATACATACGTTGTAAAAGTACATCAATTGAAGTAGAAAATGGTATAGGTTTTGTGGCACTCCTTCGTTCAACAGTGCGCCTGAATGAATACTTGTTCACCTCACAACACAACGTGACATTACTCATAGCGACCGTGCGTTGAGATACAACCGTAAAGTTAGTGTAATTGCGGCGACATGAAATGAAGTGTAAAATTCAAATAGCGTCCGCCTGGCAGTCTTGAAAGCAAGCCCCATCTCCTCGACACTAACATTAGAGTTGTGCTGGTTAGTCGATTATTCGAGAATGCTGATCAATGTGTAATGGTCCAACATAAACATCCACGGCGTTAGGAATAGTTATGTCACATTGAAGTAATGCAGTAGCGCTGTTTTACTGAAGGCACCTAGGCAAGTTGAATATTAGTAGAATTGGGTTGATATGGTTCCACTGTCAACCTACCATTACTCGGAACCAGTTGTACCATTTGAAACATTCTCTAAAATTCGGCGTTCATGTACCCGGCAGTTACTGCTACAAATGATTACGCAAACATATATTATTGTACTTCACTATATTCAATTTTTCTTGAGTGATTTATTACAGTGAATGTACATGCGTCAGTAAATCAATTTGCATGTACATATGTAATTCTACTAAACGATCCACCAATTATGTTGCGGCCTACAATTTTTCGAACTAATGTATACTAGTTAGTACTTGCAAGGCAATGTGTAATAGCACATAATAAAATTATTGTAACAAATATGTACAAGATATGTTTAGCAAGATGTTACATATACCGTTTATATTTTAAACACAACGTAGTAGATTGTATGAATGTAAATATTCTAAACAATTAAGCAACCAGTTCCGCAAAAACACCAATGAACGTTCAATGAAATGTACACTTCTCTTGTATACGTATACAATGTTAGCATATATTCCAGATGCATCTTCGATAATAAGCACAAGAAACACACAACCAATAAATAAAGTAGAAGCAAAAATAGAGTTGACACATTTCCTTTCATATTAGGTGGATATAATGATGTATCCTTCAGAGTTGGAGTGAAACTCATTTTCTCACGAATGAAAGTCGACCACCAGTCCCATATACCCGAAAATACAATTCCTTGTATCCTCCTAATAACATTTGGATGAACCGTTCCGGAAATTGAAAACCCAATTGAAAGGTTGGTATACGTTTCCTTGCCGACATTAATTGTATAGTTTGGATAAGCTCGATACAATGTCATGGCGTACTCTTTTGCCATGTAAGTGGGAAGGAGCAGCGCGGATTTGTTGCAAGTCTCCAAATGCTTCCATGTAAGGTTTGAGTAGACTCCGTACAGCTTGGCGCGCACTTGGTTCCTTATTTGTATTTCGTCGAAGTTACGAGCTAGTCTGAACCATTCACCTGGACTGTCCCGAAACATTTTTTTAATAAATGGCAGACCATGCGGATGTAAGGATGAATTTTCCCGTATGTGCTGCAGAGCCGACGTATTGATGTATGACCTCTTTATGAGCTTGAACCACTCCATTACTTCAGATTCGACTACAAAATATTTATAAGTTGAAGGAATATATTCACTAGTGGACCAGTCTGGAGCTACAATCTTATGTCTCGATTCATGGTATGTACCAGCCGTCCAGTTCACAAACGCGTCCAATGCATCGGATGGTCCCTTTAATTCCACAGTCAGGAAAATATTCGTTGGTCGGGTGAGAATTATAAAGCGGTCCTGCACCAGCTCAGAAAATTTGGTATATGGCATCACAAATCTGGGCAATAACATATTATACACGTTGCTGCTTTTGAAACCATTGCTTAAAACAATTCCAGCAAGTAGCGCCGCCGAGAGTGTGAACCTAAAAGTTATATTTCGGCAATCTGAAGACCGGAAGGGATCGCCCTGTTCTAACAACATCTTGAAAAATGAGAACAGATAAGTTTTCTGGGAGCCATTTTCAGATCCCCTATGGTGTATTTCCGCCATTGCCAGCAATATTAGTATTATGCCCACCCAAACACTAACGTTATAAACCCTAAGTAACTCGTATAGTCCAAAAGAATGGTTTTGCATTTCGCTTCGGCAACTAACGAAGACCAAGTTGTGTATCTGCTCCGTGTGAGTCAGCCGGAATGTCGTGGATTTAATGGTCTCTATTGCATGAACTCTCAGATAAAGATCCGAGTTATAACTGTACCTTATACGATCTACAAATGCCTTTCCTTCATGGCAGTACTTATTACCAAATGCCTCAAATGTAATCGTGGCATTTGATATTATGTCCAGTAGCATTGAGGCGATACCGTTGGAGAACACTGTGGAAGCAGTCGAGGGTGTTAGCTTTGGTGAGTCTGTTTTGCGCCTACAATTAGTGGCAATAATGCATTTACTGTTACATGTTTGCATGCCACTGCGAAATTCAAAAATGTGCTCCGCAATTGACGCATCTAATAGCACGTTCCAAACGACGGACTTTTCCTTTTCACGAGATGGAGTAAAGTGCCGAATGGCGGATAATCTAACAGATTTGTATTTTAATGACATTTTATACGGATAATATGGTTTCCGATATGTGGATATTCGGCTGATAATAGCTTTGCCATCATTCTTGTCTCTCAGTGTTACAACAAATATCCCATTATATCCAGTGGAGTCAAATACTGGGCTATGGATATCTGGAAATTGGTTAACCGGAGCCATGTCAAAATATTTCTTCAAACTGTCATTGATGGGTGGCAAGCTTTGATGATTTACTGCAATGTACAGTTTTGATGTCGCTGATAAAATTGGTCGATTAGATCTCTGTCCAATGTTTTCATCAACATCATATTTAAAACTCAGTGGATATTTCATCCTTCCTCTCGTTGTAAAGAATGGAGGGATTTGAATCGTAATTTGGACCTCACAATTCCACGGTTTCGTTTTCACTGCGTAATCCAGCACGTTCAGACCGACACAAATATCTGCACTGATAAAGTATCTCCGAAAATGTTTAGAACCATAGTATTTGGATTGCCTACACTTTAGCTTGTATCCGTATTGCCATGTCATATTCCCATATGATCGACTATACCAGAACGGAACCCACACCGCCGTATGTATGTGTGATTTTATTTGTGTGCCTACGTCCTGATGGATTGCAAGATGTTGTCTTCTATGAACCGCTGCGGTACTGGGGAAACCAATATCAATGTTGTGAAAATTATCTACAACTATGTGACATCTTGTGCTCCTAAACAAATTTAGAAGAAACGAAAGATCAAAGCTGCAGTCCCTCAATCTACTCGAACTTCTTAGTGAAGACCTAGCGCGTGCAAAGGCTTTTCTGTCACTTTCCAAGTATAATAGGTGGGAGTGGAAACCTTCTAATGGAATAACGTAGTAGCCCTCGATCCCTCCTTCCATTGACAGATCTATTTGAATATACATGACGATTAGGAATCCTACCGGGAAACTAGACATCATAATCATATTTGTTTTTACTAATATTAGTGCGTGCTTTTCAGGTACAATTTTTTGCAGACATTTGGACTAAAAGTCAATTATTCGTATCACCCAACGAAAACGGGTGCGGATCCGCAACGTGATATGATACTTGAATTCCTTATTATGATTTCAATTTTTGTCAGTTACGTTTTTATTAATACGACTGGGCGTGAAATGTTCCTGCTGTCGGTTGTCTGTGTATAAGACAGAGTGTACGTAGAAAGGTCAAATATGTGTACTGCAACTTGCAAACACTTTCAAACGAAGCAATAGCAGCACTCTGACCTTTAAATTTTCTTTCGTTATACGACACCGATGTTAGTTGCAAACATAACTGCTTAATAACAACTCTTATCCGTCAATCAGGGCAATAATATACTATACTTGAACTTTGTACGGTATCAAAAAATGTTGACAAATGCAAGTGCTATATATTTTCTAGCCAATATGAAGATTCGTGACATCTAAAATAATTCTTTATTCTCGTATTTTTTTAGATTTTGTACAATTCAAAAAGGCTTATATAAATAGTTCATCGGAGTGAAATCTTTTCAGAAAGTACGTAAGCAAGCATACCAGCCAATGCTAGAAACGTACTTAATAACGTTGAAATAGTATTGTCCGATTCATGTGCAACAACTCGATTAAATGAAACTATTATTACCAATAGTCATTACGGCACTCGCGTGCTGGTGGAGCCAAAATTACCTCCAAAATTGTTCAAATATGACCAATATGCCAACAGACTAACCTGTATAATAATGCGGTCAACAAGCAAATACATCCGTAATATATTTATGTCCTCACGGCGTTATTATACAGTAATAATTGCTGGTACTCGGAAACGTGGAAGCATATAAGCGTTAAGCAAGCAGCTTACGTGACTATCGTCTTTAATTACAATATAAGCTACGTGATGCCGATTTTTCTTGAGATTAATTCTGAACGCGATCTATATTTTAAATATCAAATTGATTTTTACATCCAGTAACAGTATTAACACAGTGACGATAACGTGAAGTTGTCAGGAGCTAACGAAGTTCCAAGCCGGCATGTGAAAATTCTCACCTCGGATACATTGATTGCTGCTTTTGTTGGGAACATATAATTATAAAGACAAAATGTTAGGGAACACCTTAGTACACACATGGGTACTAAGGTATAATACGCAACTATCATGGGATAATTCACTGTCAAAATAAATAGAACTGATATTGAACGACATTGTAATGCAATTAATATTGCCGGTTTTGGTAAAGGTCCAAGCTTATATGCCAGAAAATCATAATACCATCATCATCAGATAGTTTCAAACCGAACGAAGCATCTAGGTATATCCTTGTTGTTGAGGGGTGACTGACATAATTACTTAAACGCAAAGTCCGTATGACGCATTCAAAAACCAAATTGGCAGGTCTGTAAATAGGGAAGCGCTCGAGGTGACGTTCGCAAGTTCAAATGAAAAACATGGTTTTATAATAAATCGAGCACGCTAATCACGATTCTAATGTTCGTTTTTGTAAAATAAAAATTTAATTTTGACCATTTAAATATATGTATGTGTTTTCGAAACTTAGCTAAAGTTTATCTTAAGCAAAAGCACTGGTTTCTACTTAGTATATGTTGGAGAATTCGAAGTTTAAGTCCAATTTGATCCACCTTTCTTATTTTAGCAGTTACACATAGAATCTGGGCATTTAATTTATCGCATACAAAACCTAGCTTCAGGTTCCAAATCTACGGCTTCATTTTAGTTTAGTCATTTACAATTTAACCCATGCTAAGATATATTATAAAATACCAAAAACACCTCCTAACGTTCCCTTGTAGGTTTAACAAAAGACTAATCTTGATGATTTGATATAAAAACTTCTAATCTTACGTCCATCGGGGCTCAGAGATATCGTCTTCAGTGATTTGTTTTGCAATTTGTATCTTCACAAAAATCAACACAATGTGTCCCTACTATAGCTCCGTTATGAATGTTCGTAATATTTTATGGAAATATATGTACCACGGGTTATATTGAATGGGATGATGATTGATTTAAAGAAATCGAACGAATTGTGTCAAATAAATGCTCATTTTCAGTGTACGTAAATGATTAAGAAAAATTTATCGTCATAGTTCTCTACATAAATGACGCGATTATTGATGACAAGATCGATTAACGAATATTCGACGCGACGATCTTTCAGCCTTGCAGGTACAGATATTATCCAAGTTAAACGTGTATGGTTCACGACACTCTGGCAGCACCATTGATAAACTTATTTTATAATTACATTGAGAATTTATTTTGCAATTAAATTTATGGATTTATTTTACACATCGCATAAAACCTGAAGCTAAATATATAACAATATTTGTAAAATGTGGTGGATCTATAAGTTTCTATCATACGCTCAACACATCCACGTTTACGGTTGAATTATATAAACTAATTTAGAAGCAAAGTATTTTTAAAAAGTTTTGGTGACATTCAAGAAGCATAGTAGCGTGCATTTGCGTCACACAATTTACAATAATATATTATATATATTACAAAGGATGCACATCTTTTTTCTCCATTTGCATGTTGCGCAGCGTATCATATTCTTCGTCTAAAGATTTACAATAAATGCAATACCTGGCACCCACTTTGCCTTAAGTTATCCAGCCTAACACAATATTTTATAGGATAAGTGGTTATCGTTAAATTTTAACGTAACAATGTCCTTATGATAAAATACGAATAAATTAATTGTTTTAATCTAGATGTTTAAACTCACGTCATTCACGAAACAGTCATGCCGTACGTTATATAAATACTTTCAAGGATTTCCTTATTTCATTTGCCATCTTGGTTGGCCGGGTTGGGCAAATTGTGTCGTGCCTGTTGAAATTCGTAATATTCCCAGGGTGTGGCATTAATACTATGGCGGTGGATAAATGGTACATACTAATTATTAGTGTAAAATTACCCTTTTTAGTACATTTAGTAGTTAAAAATTATTACATACTATATGCTCCGTATAGGCAATGTAGTCCTTATAGTTTCAAGTTTCAAACTTACCTACTGACTAATTCAATTATCGCCAAGAGGATTAAGTTCACAGAAGAAAGTGAAGTATGCTAATTGTGTGTTGATGTTATACTGCAGGATACACTAGACTAATGGTTATATGCTCCTGACATGCATTGTGTACCGTGGGGTTCCCCAAATTATTCATAGAAGCAACAAACTTACAGTTTGATTAACATTGAAGTCAAGCAAAGTGAGCGGGATCTGATTATCGTAGTAATTTACCGTTCCGACATGTATCTTCATTTCTCTCAAGGATCGCACGTAGCGACGCTTCAAGCTACTTGTCCTTACCTTGACATTAGTATTGAGATCCTGAATGCAGTTGCTAGATTTTGCGACCACTGACCCCTTCACTGCACCTTCCGCCTCAAACGTGAATATGCATGTCTGTATTCCCAACGTGGCAAACATCAGCGTGGAGAATAGTCCGATTCCATTGTTCAGTCCGACAACAAGGTAGAAGCTGCAAATGAATATCAATGAGCAGAGTCCTGTCATGCTCACGCTGAGAATATTCTTGTTTTTGTCATTGAACATGGTGACGAGAACTTGAATTTCTCGCCATGTCTTCAGAATTTGATTTAGACCTCCTGCGGTTGAGAGTTGACGTACATATTTTCCAATCATATCAATGTAGTTTACAATGCAGTAACAGAGTATGTTGGAGTACGTCCATGCTTCCAGTATACAGTTGGCCAATGTAAAGAGCAGTATCCAGACGGGAAGGAGAACCGAGGCAAGCTGAAACATGTAACGGATTACGACAATGTGAATCAATCCATTTGTGCTTCCGGCCGAACATTCCGGGAACAATACAAATCCAAGATAGAGCGGCAAGCATGGTATCCATAGCCATTGTATTGCGCAGATTAGGATAGTTCCGGGCAAGGTGTATGTTGTGAACTTCATGTAGAGAGGGATCCTGGAGGTAATTCCACTCTTTGGGTTTGCTGAAATCCAATTTCCAACTTCTAAATATTGTGAATTTATTAATTATTTAATGCAATGTAAAATGTTTGATTAAATTAAAATAGTTACCATTTTTGTGACGGAGTTCAAACAGAACCATTGAGTTGCAGTGCGTCTAAATTTCATACCGTTTTCGGTAAAGCTCATACGCGATGGGAATGTGAAATGTGATTACTAAAATGTAGAGCAAAGACACAACAACTTCCAAGACGGATAGTTGCTTTAGGTAGAATGTGAACTGAAACAGGAAAAGCAAATAGAAGGAGAAAGAGATGGTCAATTTTACAACGTATCTGTTCGTTACTGTTGCGGAGACGACGACAATGCTCCTTCCACCTATTGGACCGGGTTCGTGAAGGACTGCGGTTAATTTTGCATTCAGCTGCAGCGCTGTTTTCACTAGGCGGAGCAGATTTTGTGCAATTAACATGTTGTCATTGTGCAAAGAGAAATACCATAATGATGATCAACGGCTCTGTTTGAGCTTAATTTAGTCAATGCATAAAAGTTCGTCGTACGTCTCTGTCGTAAAATACACAGTGCATATGTTCAATTTTTATTTAGTCGACTAAAAAGTGATTGCGTAATGATTGTAGAAGGAAGAAATACGTCACAGTCATACACGTGGCAGTTCGACGTTGCTATCCCCTGGATAATTGACAATATGTTCATAACTGTTGCATAATTTTTACCCATTACATGCTGGTTCTATGAAAATTGCCCACCTGATGCAACAGTTTTATATTATAGTAGTATTTTATGGAATGGTCATAAAGCATTGTGACAAGCTTACGGCCCGGGTTTTTTGTATTAAAGCAACGATAACATACGAATAATTAATCTGATGAAACACGAAACAAAGCACTATGCTTCCATGGCTTCTTTTCTGTCAAAGCACCACCCAGTTTTCTTCTTGTTATTCGCGATTCAAATAAGTACATTGACATTACTATGCAGCAAACACGTGCGCAGTTAGGAAATGTTGCTCTGATTTTTTTCCATGCTGCCACAGACCCAGAATTACAGACGATATCTGATTAGATACACATCATTGTTTTTCACATGTGCTTATGAAATGAACATCATTTTATGTTTTTGCAATGGATTTTTACAGTGTAGTCATAATGTGTTTTGTGGCATTTTTGGTAGATGTTGATGCCATGAAAAATAACTTGTTATTTCACTCTGGTACATACTATACGCTTGGTTAGAGCGGATATATTTAAAGACTCCACAACTGTTTTCGGTGCAGTAATTTTGCTCCGTGAAAGAGATAAATTCAGATGCTTATATTTTACAAGTGCAGTTGGCAAGGGGCTATTTTTTATACAATAGCACATTGGGCATGTTTGGCATGTAATGATGCTCAACATTTCAGCATCAGTGTGCAAAAAGTGCTCGAAATTGACCAAATTCGAAAGGGTACAAATCTAAACTTTATTTTGGTTCGTAAAAAGAAAAACACAATTTCGAAAGCCCATTTTACGGGCGCTCCGACGTATATACGGGATTTGGTGGTGCTTGTCACACGTTGATAGTTATGGGGTTACAAATACGTTCAATTCCGTTCTTTTTCCAAAATTGAAAGAAAATCTTAACAGTTTATGAGGTAGCTACATATATACTTAATGCATGTAGATCGCCTAGCAAAATAATTAAAATGATGCTCTGCTGTTTTCCTGGAATATAGAATGAATGATGTATTCGGCGAAAATCGTAAAAGATAATTCATAAACACCTGTATCATGTCTCTGCAAGGGAAATTTTCTGAAATGCGAAATGAATGGTTTGTATCCATTGTGTAAAAGAATTATATATACAGTCGTACTCCAACTCGTTTCGCATTTGCTGCACGTAGGTCAATCTCTATCGATTTTTGCCGGAAAATAAAATCTATTTTTCGAATTATCTGAATTACCAATTTTACCTTTACTATAACAGTTACACTCCCAACTTACAGATTGAATGTAATGCTATATATTACGAACACTTTTGATGCATCGCATATTGTAATGGCGCATTACCAACCGGTCTAAAACCTGGACATAAACAGTGCCCAAGTAGATGCAATCGGATATAACTCAAACAAAAATAATATAAGACCAAGGAAGTATATAATTCCCATTAGGATTATAATAGCTAGAAAACTGGGTAGCTCAATTTGTTCCTCCAAAACGGCTGGTGGACCAAAATGGGACATTATTTCGTTATTTTGTAAGCCATTTGAGAATCCCACCCAACGAGGCCACATATCCGTCAATCCCGCATGAATCATTTGAGAGTAGGTTTGACTCATCCAGTATCTGTTAACTGAATAAATTTCCAAAAACGCTATTGTCGTTCGAAGCCGGTCCGGTAGAGAAAAACATTGTACGTTCCTAATACCTACACCATTGACTATTTTAAATCTAACCCTCAACAAGCTTGTCTCTGCATCAGTTTCTTCGGTAATAAACGCATTTTTACGTCGTAAATGGTAATGAAGTCGTGTTGCAATTGCTTCCTCTTCAACAAAGTGGAACGAGCTGTTTAGCAGCGACAAAATTCCTTTCATGCGGAAATCTGTACCAAATTGTCCTGGCACAAAAGATGGATGGATGGTCAATAGAATTTTATGTCCGGACATTAGCAATTCTTCTAACGATCCAAACATACTTGGTTGCGTTGGCACAGTCAAATCGCTTGTGATTACCTCACCGTAGAAGTTGCATGTGAGCAGCCCAAAAACCTGTATTGTTATAAGCTGCAATCGCTTACGTGTTATATATGGAGGAGAATGGCCGCCTAAGAATGTTCCAATTGTGTCCAATATAGAAATCGGGTACGTAAATGAGGCATCTTTTACAATCAGAACAATAAGCATGATTAAGGCAAATATCACGATCCAGACCGTCTTGGTAAATGGCGCTATCCATACAGCTGCATTAATGTATCCGTTATGCCTTGCGGCTCTGGTGCAATAAATTAATGTCTGCGCAGAATATTTCGGGTAATATAATCCTGTGTTGGTCCAGAATTTGTTTGGAAAAAACTGACCGTGCACCGCAGGGTTGAGCATGTACTGTCCAGCTAACCCGTAGCCGGATTTATGCATCTCCGATCCCATGGATAACATGTTTAGCGACAGGTTATGAACTTTGGACAATTCTATCGCCGACATCATTTCCGGTGGACACAAGCTGTAGTCAATCGAGGTAAACAGAAGCCGCTGACATGCCAGCCTGTCTTGCCTATAGTATTCATTGTCGAAATAATGGGGCCATTTTGCAAAGACGAGGCTCTCTATACGTCTTCCATTTGCCAATCGAAACAATGTTTTGTGTGCCTTCGGTGGAGTAAGCAGAAAGCTCAATTTGGTATCACTCAGCAATCCCTCATTCTGGGTTTGAACGCAGTAGCCATTACATAGAACGGAATAGTTGATGTGCCCATCTCGACTATTGTCTGGTATATATAGTATAAGCTTCAGCGCAGGCATGTTTCGCACTGCCCTTGTAATCAATTTTCTCGTATCATCAGACCTGGGGTCCATCACCGAAAACATGAACACTGTAGTTATGTGCATTGAAAGAAATTTAAAGGAAAGGACCGCAGGTTGAAGCGAATGTTGTTTCTGGAATGGTGAAATGATTATATGGTGCTGTTCTGTAAAGCGGTTGCGAGACGGGAAGCTGACGTAACTAAACTTGTCGCCAAAACACACATAGGGATTAGACTTTACGCGAGTGGTTTTTGGGACACTTAATGAATGCAAATATACTTGAACAATAGAATGATCTTGACTAATTTGTATCAAAATGGTATTTACAACGGTGGTCATTGTAGCCTCTACGCCGTGTCTGTCGCAGACTGCATTTTGCAGAATTGTAAACAATACATACCTTGAAAATCTCATTTTGAAGACTTTAAACTTGCTCAGATTTGTATTTTACATAACACGGAGCTTTTGGGACACTGTCAGGATTTAATGATTGCCGTGAACAAGGTGATGTACATGCTTGCGACAATGACGAATGTTAGCTTGTTACATTAGTTTGCGTTAAAGATTGTAAAAAGGTGGCTCCTAAAATGCTTCATGAAAACAGGCGGTGCCTCTCAATCCATTTCGATAATAGCAATAGTAAGTTGTGATGTCGGGTTTCGAAGAAAATATATTGATTTTTTATCGCATGATATTAATGCCTCGAAATTATATTGTGATCGGGCAGAATATGATTATCGTTTACACAAATATGTTGTTCACCACCGTCGCGCCTTGCAGAGTAAGCGTATTATAAGGATAGTCACATCTTACATGCAATCGGTTCCTTACGTATGCTCAATATACCACAAGTGTCTCGAAGGATATTGTTGACGTCGGTTAGGCCATGTATCGCGTGATCGACATCTAATATTATAACAATTGTGGCAAGTCTCGCAAACAGTTGTTCGTGGTTTGTATAAAATAATTATAGTCTTCAAACGATTGAATTCTCTTGGGAATAATAATGACAAAATATACAACATGTGCTCCCACAGGTTAAGAAAATCTTTGTTAAACTTTTTGATAGCAATTATACTAAATAGCGGCTTGAAAATAAGAAATGTGGTAAATAATTCCTTTCGTGTGAAGCATATGAGTGCCCGGTCGTGTGGTTTAATTCTTATCGTACAGGTTAGCGCGTAAGACGTTTAATTCTTATCGTTTCATTTAGAAAAACTCGTGTAACTGTTAAGCTTCTCGAGCAACAATTACGTGAAATGCAGTAATGAAATGCCAACCAGTATTGTACTTCTATCACCGTAATCAATAAAGTTTGACAAATAGCATGTTTTAATGTAAATCGACAAACGTAGGTTAGTCAAATGTGTAACATATATTTAAGAAGGATACTGGATTAATTTCTTAACTGGCAAGAATAAATATATTAAATCTAATCAATTTGTATATAATGTAAGAAGGCATTTTATATTCAATTTTAATTATTACCGTTACTACTAGGATGCCCTTTCTAACTCGTACATGACTGCTCAACATGACTCCATATGAACATTCCATTTGCATGACATTTAAAATCATTATCAGCTAATCAACATATATGAAGCATATACCTGGTATGCGTTTTTATGTCATTTTTCTCAACTGTTAAAACATAAACATTCGTATTTTAAACTGGAGTGTTATACCACCATTTGTTATAACAATTTCTCAGGAAAATAATATAATAGCAAATTGAAAACACGACAATGAAAATATCGTAGTAATATGGTTTGCACTCTGCACTCGACAATTTATCTCCTCGTTCTATACTATATCGGATAAATTATTTGTAAAACAACTTGTGTAAAAATCAATACTGGATATATCTAATTTGTAAACGATTATCTACTTTGGGAATTTAGCTCTAATTTATATTATCGATATCTACATGAAGATCCTATCTTCCCTTGACAAGCATGCACCACTTATGGTAGTAAATCACTTCCTTATTGATTGCGTGAAGCCCATTTAAAATTTAAGTTGATGTCATGGTTATACAGTATACTTCCTGCAAACTAACATGTGAGCTACAATAATTTGTTTTTAAAGTCGTTAAATAAAACAATTAACTATAATTGGTACGAGGTAAGTAAGTACATGGTCCATCAGTGTCGCCGTAGACTAAACAAAAAAAACCATTTAGATAACACATCAACTATTATTACCGCATTATATATTTAAGAAGACGATTTGAACTACCAGGAAATCTGTTATGGTTGACAATGCACGCGAAAATAACACCAACTTTTGTCTAGACAACACAAGCTATTATCAGTCATTTCTAGATGCGAATTTGAATTTTCTGACATGTGTAAATTTGTACACGAATTATGCACAGTATTCGTCGATGTCATAAACCGGGTGCATTCAATTTTGCAGACCAGTCCAGAGTTGCTGGGGCACAATTGCACAACCGAGTTGTAGAAACTTACATTCACTTTTCTTCCTAAATATCTGCCAAGTCATTTGGAAGTACGGACAATTCTATCAATTTCGAAATCGTAAAAATGACTACGGCGCTCACGTGGAAAGCCTGCCAGTTGAGTACATATCTCTACAAACCCATTCTTTACCGACATATCTTCAAAGTTGACGTCGAACAGGAAAAGTTTGAATTTCAAGCTAACAGGAATAAATTAATTCCATTTTATTTTTCATTTACGGTGATTATCGTTCCGCTCTGCTTCTCGTTGTACATCATCGCTCATTCATACTCCAACCCAGGATATTTGTCATTGGATAAGGTGATGTGGCACTTAGCAGTCGTTCCTATCTTGTTCATGTCTACTATCCTCAACGCCATTCTAGTTTACTATCGGGAAGAGCTGGCGATGTACATGAGTAGCTTGTTCATGATCAATCGCAGTATCCGAGGAGAGAGGGAGTCATCGGTAATTCATGAAGAAAAGCAACATGGGCTAGTATTCCTTCTTAAATTGGGTGCGCTAGATATGTGGTATTAAATTGCATGTTCATCGAATCAATTCATAAATGATCTTCTTTTGTATTCCTTGCAGAATTAATAAAGTTGGTACGAACCGGACAAGGAATTGATTATATCGGCATACTAATGAACGCCTTGGTGATGACCCTATTTTTCAATGGCATACTGCTAATACCAATTGAACTTCTGATGGGCATCGATGGGGCAAACATAATCTTTCCAGTAGAATCACAAGACCATCTACTGAAGGCAATACATTTATCAGTCCGGTTTATACAAACCCTATGGTGTACGTTAGAATGCTGCAGAAGCCTGACCGTTATACTTCTTCAAGCCATGCTCGTATTTAACATCTACATTGACTGTCTGGATCGAGTTGGTAAAATGAATCATGGACCAGATTCCTTGGTTGCATACGTACAGCTTCAGTACATTACGCAAATTGGAAGAAACCCAGTAAAATATATAGCAGCAGCATTGATGCTCATCGGGTATGTAATTGCCGTTACATTAAATGTTGCCCTTATAAATGGCATTGCTATATTTCCATTCGAATTGTACCTGTCATTGATGACGTTAACATGCATGACATATATTGTCATCTCGGAAAGGTTACCGTTGGCGGTCTCGTGCAATGAATTTACGGTGAACTTGCTGAACAATTCTTGGGCAGGGCGAATTAACTTGTTAGCTGAATGTCAATTTCAAACCAAGCGTGATTTTAAAATGTGGCAAAAGTATGTGCGAGCTCAAAGAACCATTTCATTTTATTATGGTATTGCATTGTTTGAGAGGGAAGCCAAAATAAACTTTTATGCAAACATATTGGATTCCACAATTAACATCATGCTAGTTCTGCAAGAATTGAAGAAAAAAGGAACGTCCAATACAACTGCTTCGTTGTAATCATCAATTCAAAATTGTCATACGATAATTAGTAATTAGTTACCACAAATGTTAGTTATTGCCTTGAATGTATTTGTTTTTTGGCTGTGATGTTTTATTCTAATTATTGTACTCCAGTTTTGGTGTTTGCTCAAAACACATAAAATCATATATACTTTTGGTCTGTAAAATAAAAACATATGTATACTATATATATATCAAAATCAATATATTTAGAGGTAAAATATTGTTTAGTACATTTAAATTGAATAAAAACTCGAGTACAATATTAATTATAACAAATATTGTTTTACTTGGTTTACCATCAAATTAGTGCAATGTAATTGAAAAATAATTTGTTTTCTTCAAGTAACTCAAATACAGGTTAAGTTGTACGTGGTAATACATATATACGTAAACGGAATATGGATACGTACTAGATGAAAACACCATTCCTGACGGTAAAAAACCGTCGTTTCATATTGTAATGTTGAGTTAGAAGCTGTGAGCAATGTACAGTAAACTACGTATTTAGTAGTGGCAACCCAAAATGTTTTACCGTTTTATTCGTATGTTTTTATGCTCATTTTCATAATTGATTTTTATGATTATAAATAATCGCTACCAGAACCTTCTTGATGTTCTTAGTAACGACCAATTTGTGGCTTTGAATGTGGCTTCACGAAATAACATCTTATGAACCTTTCACTGATTGAACATCTGCGCTCTTTAAGTCAAAATATTACCAAGCGTAGCATTATATCCGGTGCGCCGTCTCAGTAACAAGCGCATAGGGACAACATGCAGCAGAGCGAGTAGCAATAAATCCAGTTTTATACATTTACATTTCTATGAGTCTTAATATACCCATATGATATTAAATTCAAGTAATAAGTTCATTTTAGCAACTATTTGTCTTGTTTATAGCATTGAGTTATTGTATTACAAATTTCCATAATATAACATCAAATCCCGGTCCCTTGCATTCAAGCACAAAATTATACCGAATACACCAGCGCCCTCATAATTACATAACTAACGAGTCGTAGGTGTTACTTACGTAGACCCTTTTTCGGGTAACTTAATGACAGCACCTTTCAAATCCTACGACTAAGCTATCGTGCACTGACGTACAGGTATAAGCTTCAACATTTACCTAAAACGGCAATAGCAGTTGTGACATAACGACGTCCTAGATCTGTCCAGTGGATATTGGCATGTTACCAATATTATTACATATGCTGGTATACCAACACATGTGTATAATTTTGCGTTGGATTTTTTTTACTCCGTGAGCAAACAATTATCGCAATACATTTCTAACAATATGAATAGTAACATAAGGGCATGAAAATTTAATCGCAGTAGGCTACAATATGTTATCGTCACAACCACGTTTCGGTTGGCTGATGTTAAAATAGAAGCACTATCATATTTTAGGTCGAATTCGTGTTCAAAATTAATCTCAGGTCAAACTAGAATTACAAACTAATATTATAGTTATATATGGTAGTCAAGTAATCTGCCTGCTTATCACGTTCCATGCTCTTCCACGTTGGCGAACACCAGTAATTATAACTGTGGCACAACGTTGTGAGGCGATTGTAATTAATTTCACAGAATTTGTTCCCGAGATATTGCAGCGTTGACTACATCATTACACGGGGAACATATTGCCATTCGGCCATACTGTAACTACGAAGATATTTTTGACTCCGCGAGCAAACAACTGCAATAATGAGCATTGCTAGTGGTCGTTGAATGTAGTCGAGTTGTTTTTCAAGTAGCTTGTACATCTGTTGACCAATCCATTGTTGTTGGTATGGGCGTATGTGTTGCACGGTATCATTATAAGAAGCAATTTCACTCTTCGTGCAAGTTCTACGCTGCTTGAAGTCCATCGAATTAACAATACTGACTGGAGTATTCAGGTGACATATATTCAATTCGGCAACAACAAGTGTTGTACCAAACTTGTCACTAGCGCTTGTGAAAATGAAACCTGACTTGCAAACTTTTGAGAATCATACTAGGACAAATACTACGACTGACTGATTGAATTTATCCCTTACGAATACATTTGAATTGCATTTCGTTGATCGAACCACGTGTCATATGTTTAACGTTTATTGAGGAAATACAATATTAATAACAAGCAGACATAAGGAACAACAATCCAAATTCTGCCGTTGAAAAATCATATATGCACACTTGGACATAAAATTGGAAAAATGACGATGATAGAATTTGAGCCGAGAACAACTCTGAGAAAATATAAAGAAGGTCTCTACATCCGAGCAGCCAGACTTATTTTCAAAAACAACCCAAATCTAGTAATGAACAACTCGAATGGTCATCGGTTCGAAGCCACTTGGTCCTCAAAACTAGTAGATTTTTATATTGTTAAGCTACAGAAATTCTTGGAAGATCTCCATAGAGAGTCATTATATGTAATTGTCACAAATTATTCCAAATTAATTTTTACGAAAGATCATAAGTTGTGCTTTGCTGATATCCGCTGCATTTTTATTGTTATCATTTCATTTTCCTGATGATGACTCACAGTTAGGAGTCGAAACGTTGAAAAATAAAAACCGTTATTATCAAAACCATGTCCTCTAACATCGTTATTTCCAAACAAAATTATAATCCCCGAGGATGGAACAAGCTATATTTAACCATCAAAAGCCAACACGATGCGGCTAATATTTATAACATCAGAGAGTTAGAATCACTATACAAGAAAGCAGCTCACAGAGAAAACAACGTCCAATTTTTGCGAAGATGCAAGAAAAACTTTCTCATCCCAAAATGTGTCAGTATGGAGGTAATAACCGAACGATTCAAAAACTCCAAAAAAATCGGCAACATCCGATCAAAAACAGAAAGATTGCTACTAAAAGTACTAATAACACAAAACTATCAAGAACTGCATGAAATTCTTTCAACTATAAAAGACAAGAGATCAAACATTCGCAACAGTATTCCATCATTATGGCCGCGGATAACCTCACTCCTAACACTGCAGTTATGACACTGAGTACAAAAAAGTTTAAGAAGAGCAGGAAAAGAAATTCAATGAATTACTTTAAAAAACTGTCAATGAACACATTGAAGAAATCGTAAATACTCCAGGAGAAAAAAACATGCTGCCGCTACATATTTATAGCGAAAAAGGTATATCATTAACAGAAAATGATAAGAAATTGCTCCACCTTGGCTTCAATTATGCACTCCCTTTTCAAGATGTCCCTACTCAATTCCTACAGACAATGTCAGCAGTTAAAAGAAAATTTATTGATTTGGATACACCAGATCCGGTCAAAAAATATGTAAGAGAAGGAGTCACAAAAATTATTCGCAATGATTGGAAGCCAAACAAAGCGACAGAGAAATGGGAGAAATGGATAAGCGAATCAATCAAAAGTATCAAATCACGACTGGACGTGAACAGTGGAAAAGCCGATAAATGCAACAGTGTAGTGATCATGAGCAAATCCATTTATGAAGAAAAAATGGAACGACTGATTACCACTGGCCCATATGAAGAAGAGAAAGATGATCCTACAAAAGCTTACCTCGAAAAAGTCAGTAATCTACTTGACACATTCGTGACAGTAAAACAACTAGAAAAGGAAATGAGAGATAGGCTAGTTCCAAAAAATGCAAGATGTCCAATAATGTATGGGTCACCAAAACACATAAGGATGGTGTACCACTCCGTCCAATCGTAGATTTCAGATTTTCTCCGACTTACGCAATTGCTTCACACGTAGCTGGATTCTTAAAAAAAGTTACAGAAGGACATTCATTTTGTGTTAAAAACTCAGCGGAGTTCATTGATGCTCTCAAATCTGAAAGTTTGAAAATGGGACATGGGTTTCTTTTGATGTAGTATCACTTTTCACTAACATTCCAATTAACGATGGATTAGACTACATCCGGAAAAGACTAGAACGGGATAAGATCTGGAAGAAATACACGGACTTAACACTTGAAACCGTTATAGAAGTCTTAACACTATGTGTAACATGCACTACTGTTTCTTATAATGGAAAATTCTATCACCAACTGGATGGAGCAGCTATGGGATCACCAATTTCGCCAATTTTCGCAGAACTTGTACTACAACATTTGGAACAAGAAATTGTAGTCAATCTCCCCCAAATCAGTTTCTACCAAAGGTATGTAGATGATGTTTATGCGCACGTTAATGCCAGGAAATGCAACCATGTTCTCAATGAGCTTAACAATTTCCATACATCTATTGAATTCACGATGGAGAAAGAAGAAAACGGAGAGTTGGCATTTCTAGATGTACTAACGTATTCAAGGGATGATCGTAGCATTGGACACCGACTATACAAGAAATCAACATTTACAAACGGATACCTTATGTATAGCTCCTTTCATCCCCACGCACATAAAATTGGAGTTGTTGACACATTGTTAACCCGAACCATAAGAATAAGCGACGATAAATTCAAACCTCAAGATTTACAGGATACGTTCGACTTACTTCTAGAAAGAGGTTATCCAAAATCTCTTCTCTCAAAAAGACTGAAACTTGTAGCAGAAAAAGAAACAATCAGACAAAATATGTCGGAAGATGAACTAAAAGAACAGAAGCTTGAAAATGAATGTGTTTTATTGGCCTGAATTTAAAATTTGCGCGAAGGATATCCTCTGGATAAAGCACACTTGGATATCACATCACACAGTACATGGATACATTAAATCCCAGAAATTATAGTCACATATAGTGGGCATGTCATGTACAAAAGTGACTGCTTCAACATCCAACTTAAAATGGGAAAATATTTTCACTACAGAACAATGCTTTCAACCGTAGCGATTGTTTGTCCCCATCGATCAATTTTCTTCAACTACAGTATCTCTTTGTAGCACATCGTTGACATCATGATGGAGATTAAATACTGTTTTGCCCACTTCAATATTTATAGGTTTTTGTAGATACTACCGTCGGAAAACTTGATTGGTGTATATTGTAGTTGTTTTCCAAAACAGTCTATCTCACACTATCCGCCTTATTATGTCGCAGAAAGTGATGAATGTGTGATAGTCAGTTAGTCAGCGAAAGCGCCCACCCAAATTTTTGTGCCTACGACTAGAATATTTACTTTATGTGGCCTTTTGTTTTGGCTTTCCTTATTAAGATTGAAAACGATATAATATCCATTAACGTCGCCAATCGTATCATAACTTTCTGGGCAGAACCACGTCATGTATGCTGTTTAGGAAAGCATCGGTGGAGTATTTATTAAGATAACTGCGCGTACAAGACTGTATGACATTGTTTACCAATATTGGACTTTAATGTTATATCAATGTAAACGAGACCTTCGAGAAAGAATATGACACCATATATTCTTTACAATACACCACGGACAATACACCTTGTTGACTATTACATGTAGCCAAACCATGGTTGATTGTGTTCAAACTATTATAAAGCATGCAATAGAATGGACCTATAATTCAAATGACCGATTTCGACCTGAACGGTAATTCGATTTTGAGGTGACGCCTTCTCGTGCACTTTCGGCAGTTAAAATGTGTATAGTGAGGTGTTCGACGCGATTGGCATCAATCATACTTTTGTAGAAGAACTTTGCAAACGAGAAAATGAAACTTTTTTGCTTGGATGCAGCAATTATTAATATGACTTGAATCGAATGCAACATGTGGCGATAGGGATATCGACTGGATCTCTTCACATACCTCAGCATGACACAGAACATTTTCAAAGAAGTTGACAAGAATTTGTCACGATATATTCCACGACTTCCATCTGGTTGATTTCTCATTTCCGGTCAATATAACTGCTCCTCTTTATCGTCAATAAGTAGTGTTGAAATGTACCGACGGAAACTAGGTGTGGTTTCGCCTATTTAAATATTAATGTGCACTATGTAAAATTCAATTGTGAAAAGAAATACATGTAAGCTTACGAAAGCTGAAACATGCACGAATGTGCTTCATCAACTACTTCCATGCAAGTACTAGCTCCGCTCTACATATGTGCGGTTATATGTTAACAAATTACGTACGCGACACATGTCATTTAAATGTCCAACACACCTCCAACTGCTCACAGTCAGCAGCTCTCCAAATTATAAGTGTTCATCATATATGTAAAATAATACGCAGTGCTTGCGCAAATTTAAAAAATACTGCACTGATTATTAAAATAAAATAAACAGACATTTAATTTCCGCACGTTTACGTGAAATGCGACGGTATGTAGCAATGGCCTGCATTCTTCCAAGTTCATAATAATTTGGAAAAAAATATTAGATTCAAGAACCAAAAGGCAAAGCCTTCGTCATGCATCATCAAATTGACAAAGTATCTGATTCAATGTGTGCCAATAATTCGATTAGGTTGCACGTTCGTCTGGAGTTTACATGTGCGGATAGATATTCAATTGGCTGACGAGTATTAATCTGAACGACGATTTTTTAAACATACTGAACGCGTCAATTTTCGTGCACCTAACAGACGTTCGCCAACTAGGTTTGCAAATTGAATTATTAATTAGTTCCTTGAATGTACTTAGGGTAATTATTTTAGCGAAACTTGATTTCCTTTCCGTAACTTTTTAAAAAGAAATTTCCACAAATTAGAAATGTTCATCGTATATTCAAAATTATGTTCTGCGTTATGCAAATGTATTAAAAATACTAAACGCAAATACCTAAATATCACGATTTTAACAGATAAGTAACTTCACCACATTCTCCAGAAATCGTCTCTAATCGCCATGATGCGAATTGGGTTTTAATGTACTGTAATCTCTGATGTGCATGAAAACTTGAGAAGCGCAATATTGCTTATCAGATTCAAGAACCGATTGGTATCGTCATGTTGATAAATATAATTGAATATACTACTAACTAATGTTGGTTTAGACTTCACATGTGCGAAACATTCCGTTGTTTGTTAATTTATATTGGTGCATCGAAATGAAAGTGACTTTCTTTTGATGAGATATTATTCACAAAATACGACAAGCATTTACACAATATATTGCTTTAATCGTATTGATTTTATATTATGAGATCACATTTTGAATCATGCTTATCATCGACAAGTAGGAGTGCTATATCTCGACGAAAAGTAGATATGGATTTGTCTACCTCAATATTAATGTGCACTATGTAGAATTAAATTCTGAAAATATAATTAGATGTAGGCTTATGAAACTTGAACCATGCACGAATGTGCTTCCGTAACTACCATCCCGAAAGCTATAGCTCCGCTATATCATAGTACTGTTACATGTTCTAAAAAATGCGAAAGTTGTCATTTGGAGTACATGCGTCCAATACACCAAACACTGCTTTCCGTATCTAATCATTGTTCCACAAATAAATTTAAAAAATCAAATATCGAAAACCGCATCCAGTGAGTGAACAACTATACACCAAATAATTGCTTACGTTTTATTTATTTTTTAAATTTCACAGGAATAAGCGATTTTATACCCTGTCGTCGTACTTTACATTGTCAATAATTGTAAGTAATTTTGAAAATCCAAAATGATTTACCTTACGTCAATATGTATCTGCAAACTTGAAATAAAATTGACTTATGTCCGTAATTTTGTTTATTACACACGTCTTGACAAATATGATCGGGTGAATAGTTTGGCATCTAACAGTCGGTCGCCAA
>RBVU03000077.1:0-30170 GCA_004115045.4 Sinella curviseta
TTTTATTAAGACATGTCAGAGTAAATATGTGGTGTGTTGCTATTTTTTAATGATGATGATGTCTAGTTACCTGACCTCGAATTATTGCGCAACAAATAGCTGGCTTACTTTTATGTTGTTTGTACGGGTCACTGTTAACTGTCTTGTTCTTTTGACACCACTGCACTCTGTGCCCGTGAGCCTGGTTTTGTCCGGAAATTCAATATCGGCTTCAAAAAAAATTCTCGTTAATTGGAACACTTTATGTGTCAATTACATACAACAAAGACCCTAGGATTTCAAATATGATAATCCCAGCTCGATTTGAGCCACGTAGTTTGAAATATCTAAGGATAACTGCAAAAAAGAGTAAAAAATCACTGATTTTTGGATAAAAGTTTATTTCCTGCGAAAGGGCGGACGAGTCCCAGCCAAGTCTTTTCAGAATCGAGAAGCCCCGTCTTTTGTACCCCAGAATCCGTTGGTTTCACATCGGGATCGATCCGCCATTTTGAATAAATAATGTTTGAAAATGTCATGTCAAAATCTGGAATGGGGCCGTTCATTATTCACATGCACATTTTCACACATATTATGATGCCAGATGGCAGGAAGAATCTAAATTTTCATGTTTAGTCCACCTGGCATCATAATATGTGTGAAAATGTGCATGTGAATAATGAACGACCCCATTCCAGATTTTGACATGACATTTTCAAACATTATTTATTCAAAATGGCGGATCGATCCCGATGTGAAACCAACGGATTCTGGGGTACAAAAGACGGGGCTTCTCGATTCTGAAAAGACTTGGCTGGGACTCGTCCGCCCTTTCGCAGGAAATAAACTTTTATCCAAAAATCTGGGACCATCATATTTGAAATCCTAGGGTCTTTGTTGTATGTAATTGACACATAAAATGTTCCAATTAACGAGAATTTTTTTTGAAGCCGATATTGAATTTCCGGACAAAACCAGGCTCTCGGGCACAGAGTGCAACGCCCTACTTCCTAACCTTCTTCCTCAAGCCACAAAACCATAATCCCATCTCCTTCTTCTCTCCTACTCCTTGCTACACTAAAACATATGCTTGCTTTTTTTCATTTACTTTTATAGGCAACTGAACTCTCCTCTTCTCTCACAAAATGTCTCTGCGTACCCACAATACTCAATTGTTGAGTAGTACGCATATTCACAAACTACATTTAGCTAACTACCCATTCTCATAGACATGAGACAATAAAAGAGCTTATGAGTCTAGTTTTGTGCAGGTCGAGCCTTTCCACATAACCAACCTACCAGAGATAGAGGTTGGTACCTAATTACCTACTCATAGATTGCGCAGTGCATTTCTAATGAAAAAAGTATGTGCTTATTACAATGCGAATGCATCATGGCATAATACTTGGCAATTTAATGACAATTATCATAATACTCACAGAATCAGAACATTGCAAACCTTTATCTATACATCAAATCAAGCAAAGTCTATTTGTCCACTCGACTCATTTCTCGTTCTTGTATTTTCGCAACATAGTTCGATTGTGATTGAAAAGATAGGAACCGTGGAAACCTCCTGTTAAAAATATTCCAATAATAAAATATGGTATAAAAATATTTAATCATGGAGACTTAAATCTATAAAATTCATAATCTATAAAAATGTTTTCTGTTTGTATGCTTTTGTAGTTGAGCAGGTCTTTACATAACCGGAACGCTCCGTCACGGACTCATCGAATCAGTTCGTTCTTAGTATATTTTAGTAGCATACCATAGAATAAACTCATTGACTTAATTACCAGGCCAAATATTTTTATATACTGGGTCAAGGGTCAACACACTTCATAAAAGTGGTAAAACGGTGCCGGCTCTCCCGCGAATAAGATATTTCAAAAATCTTCTTTGCATTTAGGTTATAAACAAATTATCTAGATAGCACTTTGCGTACTTTTTCACAATTCGGTCCAAAAACTATAAATTCTCATGTTGCCCCTACAACGCGGCAAACGATCTACTCAATTGGCCACCACTGGATGGGCTGACTGCAGATTGCTGATCGGAGCTGTTGTTAGTCTCCTCGGACAGACGAAAATGACTTCGTCCACCAAATTGCGATCATCATGATCATTGCGATTACATTTGGAGAGCAAGTGTTCCGAAACGGCATTACCGAATTCCATGGCGGAGGTGTCAAATAGTAGCTGAAACATTAGCGTAAAATGCACTTTTTTTATTTTTAATATTTGCTTTGTGGGCAAAGTACTACTACTTTGAACTTCTGGGGGCGGATTTTGGCGGTTTTGACCAGCCGAAGTAAATGCAGCACCAAACCCACATAAATACTTCAATCGAAATTCACTATTTGTCATTTGTACAGCACACATTGGGCATTCATGCGCACCTATTGCCGTAAAAAATATGACACATAGGGCGCAGTTGTTAGCATGTAAATATTAAAAACGCGTGATGTTTACCAACTCTGGAATTCGTTTTGGCCATAACTCTAGAATGCCACATTCGATCGGTATGCGGTTTGCTGCGCTGAATAGAGTATTAAATTTGGCGTATGGTACATCATGAGTTCTGCCGCCCACCATATATTTTCCGCCTGTGCAGACATCAATATAGTTAAAAACACCCTCCAACGGTCCCCACCAGCTTTATCTGGCATCCCACGGTACCCGGGTCAATCCAGAAACTTAATATTTGACACATTGAACTCTGTTAAGGTGTTCTATTGAGAAATATAAAAATACATGAAATCGAAGCATGTCGGTTTCGAATTGTAGTACGGCTGGTTATACGTACTCACTTGGTGACGCTGAAGTGGACAGTTCTATTATTTTTTCGTTCTAAAAGACTGTAGAGTTTCATGTTCATGTTTTGCTTTTATGCGCGTCACATCACATTCGTATGACGTATTATGAGCGTATTAATCATGCTTTTGTTAAGAACGTATATTCCTGTAACTTGGAATGGTCATGACCCATGACGAATTCACTTAAATAAGTCACCCTTTAAAACTACACAATCGGAGATTACCTTGTGCTGATGTTTAACGTCATCCAGGTTTGTTTTCAATCAATTAATTGGACTTTGTGCGCTTTCATGCATTATCATAGTTACGATTGCAATAAAGTACCGCTGGGAAATTGGTAACGTAGAAGTGATGTAATCATGTGATATTATATCAGTTTAAAATGTAATGACATTTTTCAGATTCATGATGCATGTGTAATGAGTAAGCTGTCTGCCTTAATCGGACCATAACTAGTCACATTGAACATTGATCGCCAATTGTATCCATCTCAAAAATTCCACCATTTCAAAATTTAATCTGTGAAATAAAACATGACGTTTACGGCAATTGTTCACGGCAGCTAATTTCTATACCTCAAAAAATCATCACTTTAGTATTTTTTATCGTAAACAATTCCCAGAACAAAAAATGTAAAAAACTAGTGATAAAACATGACTTTTTATTAAGGTAATACGAGTAAACATATTACAAATCCAGGACAAGTGATGCTTTGATTTTTTTACAAAAAATAAGCATATATATGGTACTGACTAAATACCTATCAGCAATGTATTAGTTGTATATTTAGTTCCCTCAGTCGACAACAAACTTCAGAATAGACTCAAAATTAACAAATATCAAGAATCACAAATGGTTGATGTTGAATTTGAAGGAAAAAGGGAGATGTTAGGTGCAGTTAAAAGAAACATTTGGAAGGATACAAAAATTCTGAAGAGGAGTTGTAGCGCGATTAGAGACGCGCAAGGTAATGGCGCATCAAAAATGGTGAGTCATGTCAATATTATTGTACATACATTGTGTTATCGCCGCAATTAATTTCACAGGCATTCCTATTCCAAAAAGTGATGGAGCCGCCAAGACCTAAACAATTTATTCAGATATATCGAAGAGAGCTAAGCGAATTCTAAGCTTAATTGGTACTTTGGATTCGTTGTGTGCTGTATTGGTTGTAGGGATACCACAACCAACAGGACCTTGGAGTCTACAAACAGATACACTAAATAAACTACTACTTCATGTGGAAAAAATCGTCACCTTAATTCAAAAAATAATTGTCTATCACTTATTCGCATTACATTGAAAAATCATCACTTTAGTCGCAGTTTTTAATTTTTTGTTCTGAGATTATTTGACGATAAAAAAATACTAATGGCATTCATTTTTGAACCCCGAATAAAATCTTCTCATTTGCAAACTGAGCTCGTCACTACTGTAAAGATTATTTTTGTTCATTTAGTAGCAACTAACTTTATTATTATTCTGACAAGTTCTGCGAGTATTGCCAGTTTGGAAATGAGACCAAATGTCACAGCACCCCAAACTAATAAAATCTGTGATTCTTAATCCAAAGTAATTTTTTGAGGAAAGTTTTAAAAGCAAGCATATTTTGAACAATCTATTTATCAGTACTACTGCCATGTCACAGTGGCATTGTCACTAGACTAAGAATACATGTATTCAGAATACGATAAGCAGCCTGGCGACAGGCATTTCTTAAAACAAAACTATTATTCATAAAAAATCAATCAAACTTCCGCTCCAAGGAGCTCAAGAAAAAAAGCAACTTTATAATGTAGGATTTACTTGGGTCATTTCAACAAATCCTTATAGCCGCTGATATTACACTTCAAAATGTAATTTTGCCATCCATGCCAACTTAAATATTCAATTTTCCACGTGCTTAAATGGACTAATGTTTTTCAGAAAACAATTGTAATATTCTGATCGCCTGTCTTTCATACATTTAATTTAAGGGCAAACTCTGCGCTCAGATAGAGTGCGATACCGGTAGCTATCTACACCGACTTTTCAACCAAGATATACAAAATGTTATGTGTAAGGCCAAGAGATCAATATAAACCTATTTTTTCCTTCTACATATACGTTCAAACAAAGTACGTTTGTTGCTACGGTAAAGGCTTTCGTGATAAAAGTATTGACTGGTTATCCAACAAAAAATCGTATCAAATATACGTGTCCACCATCCACTAAAATAACCAACCTGTAGTATTAACCATGCCTCTACAAAATTCGGATCATGTTATTTTCTCCTGTTGTAAATATTCTTCAATCGCATTTCATTTCGAGTATTTACCTTGAAGCCTTTCCGATAGATAAGGGGCGACCAAGCAAGGATCTGATTATCAAGTTTTCAAGAATCTGCTCTAAAAATTGTATTGCTGAGTGTACTACAATGTAGGACATTCTGTGATTCGTGATCTTTATCCAGTTTCTGTTGTCATCAAGTAACGTGAAACAATTTAATCTAAGTTTCGAACGCGCACATTCGCAAGTTTGTGTTTGAAATCGGAAAAACCACGTCTGTAAGTACTCGGTTTGTCTACTCTTAGTTTAGTGGCAAACGGAAGAGTATCGCCTGCTTATCCGACCGTACTGAACATTTGTCCGGATTAATAATAATAACGCAATATACCTGGAATTTCAAAAACTTGGATAAGAAATAAAAGCTTGATAAACTCAAATTAAAAATATAACCAAATCTCATCAACATTGGTCAACGGGTTATAGTTACACTGGTAATAATTGCGGTTGGGTTAAAGCATGTCAAGTCATACAACGGGACAACGTTGACGCGAGAAATTTTACAAGTCGCTCTAAGGGATATTTTCTCAGTTTTAAACGGGAAAAGTGATCGTTTTGAAATTTCGTTCCACTCGTTTGGAAATGACGAAATGAGCTTTGAGTCGGCAAAACTTCGGTGCATGATATTCGGAAGATTCTACATAAGACCCGTCGGTAGATCGTTTCCTTTTCGGCACACTCAACCATCCCATGTTGTCTTCTTCCCACTCAACGAAGATATAATGAGACAGTGGCATTTGTTCTTGAGCTTGAATGATATTCTAATGCACCCGCACTCAATCCTCATCAGTATACAATGTGGAAAAATATCGGGATCAAAGCAGTCCATGGTGCTTGTGGCCATACAAAACCTCCCTTCGCTGAAACTGTTTCTCACATTCCGCATCGTACCCAATGCCACTGAATTATGGTATCCCAGGATCATGTGCAACTATTACTGTAACTCTCGGGACGCACGTGGATTATTTAATGTACGTCCAGCCGAGCTACTCTTAGCTCCGCTGCTGATACACAAAAAATATTTTGCGAATTCAAACAATCGGAATATTGACACCATAGTAGCTTTTACATTGATTAACCCGGAAATGTTCAAACAGCTTCAACAAAACTTACTGGCGTGCAAAGGATTCCTTTCCAGGTTAGGGAATTTTACTTATTTTCGGTATTGCGGCAGAACTCTAATGGCTGCAATTGTGCTTGCACAACATCACAACATTTCAGTTAACTTGATAGGAAAGCATACGAATCATGGTCTAAATTTGAATGAAAACTCGCAATATATTCAAATTGACGAATCATATAGTGACTACCACAAAATGCCCCTCTCCATTTATTACTGGCGCTACTCCAGCTTCTACTACTCTCGGAATTTTAAAGAGGTTCTAATTTATTGTATGAATACCTTGCAAGCGAAGCGTAGTAGCATGATTGATACGTGGATTGAGTCGTTTTCACTTGAATCATGGATACTTATTATTGGCACGTTATGCGTCACTTTTGCCTTTCCATGCAGGCTGCACATTTGAACAGAATATCAAAAGTTGGAATGATGCTGGACTTTTTTGGTACGGTGATCGGAAATTCGACGCCGCTTTATTGGGACAAATTAAAACATCTGGTTGTGATTCAGTTTCTTGGCTTCCTCATCTGCAGTTGGTACTCGAATGGCATCGTAAGTACTTTAACTGTCAACAATCCTCCAACTCCATTTGATTCTGTGAAATCGTTGGTCGATGCGGGCTACAAGATTCTGTGGAAGAACCCTCACTTGGACACACCATCGCAGGAATATGAATTTGATTTTCAAGTTCGAGGAATGTCGAACGTTCTTAATAAAAGCTTTGTGAATATTAAAAATGAAAGCGGGCTGTATGAGAACATTCCAAAATATCTACTAAACAAATGTGCGTACAGAACTTTCTCGAATGGCGTTTACGATGACTTGCTGTATTTCCTCTCGAGAATCAAAGACCTGAGCAGTGAAAACGATAAAACGCAATGCTTTCCCCTGTTAAAAGATTTCTTACGGGAAAAGTTTTGGTTCGTAGAAATATACACAGTGAACAGACACTGGTTGTTTCAAACTTTCTCCCGAATCCAGCAAAGTGGATTGTATGAAAAGTGGGACATTTGGAGAAGTCTATCGGAGCGATTGAATCATAACTTATCTTTGGAAAATCCAAGTCCAAACCCAGTGATACAGCACGGTGATCAAATACGCATTTCCAGTTTCTTGGGAATTCCCGCCATTGCATGCACTCTGTTTTTGGTTAGCGTACTTCTATTCATTACGGAATTGACCTTCAAGTGGCGAGTTCAAAGCGGTGGCAGTGGGTTCAACAAACGTTGGAGAACCGCAAAGGTAAGTTTGCAATAAATAGTTCGCCTCATGTCAAATTCTATCTTGTCGCAAAAAACTGCTTGGGTGTCCACTTGTCCGCCAGATAAATTTAACATTCTCACTGAATTATGGACGCCAGAGCTCTACTATGCAGTGGCATGACTTGCGGTTAGCCAATGATATAACGCTTATGGTTTGATATATATGTATAATTGTTTTATTACTTTTCGTCAGTAATTTAGTTTTAATTTAAATAGTTAACCAAATATTTTAATTTTAGTTAAATGTCATTATCAAAAATGTTGATTAGTTGATTCATTTTTGTTTGAATGTGCCGATATTTTATAGAGACTCATCTCTGCATATATTTATTGGTTAAACTTTAGTGGTTGTTTAAAATGACAACCTAATTAGTTACGTGTGTGTTATTCTTTGTGTAGGTTATTCACACGGCGGAAACTGCTCCTAGATGAACGCAAAGTGCCTCCCATTCGGTGCATATTCCAGCTCGGTTTCATCGACCGCGGATAGTTTTCCCCAACGATTTTCACGGGACAAAGGAACCTGAAAACACGAAACCCGCAAAACTTAATTTTTCTCCGAGGCAACCACGAGAGCAATTTTCGATAGCTTCCACATATGAAGCGGTGCACTCGAGATCATCTCAACCCAATGCTGTCTCCTACAATGTCCGCAAGCTCAACCAGGAAAGGCTTAGATACCTAGGTCAGGAACTTCCGGATGAAAATGCTATTTTAGCCATTCCTCTGGAGTGATCCAGAGGAAAGCAACCGATGGTACTGTGCCAGTAAAATTATTGGCTTTCTCCGGCCCAGTTCATGGAATCGATGCTCAATGGAAATGAACTTACAGTAATACAGGAAAATGAATTGTTGGACATTTTATCCTCTACATTCTTAATTACAAATATTGCCGGATTGATGGTTGGATGGAAGCTTCAATTGAATTTACCAGCATTTATTTTTTTACCAGCATTGACGATATTAGTTTGATTTTCATCACAAGTGTTATTACTATAAGGGCAGATAGATTTGAACGGTATCAAGGGTAAACATAGAATTGGAACAAAAAATATAATCTCATTTTGTCAAAATTCTCAAAAACTGAACATTTTCTATATCGATTCGTTAAATTCATACCATATTTGGCTGCCTAAGGAATACTTCCTTGGTGAATGCAAAGTTGTTGAAGCAGATAAGGCGACCGTTCGTTACTACACCCTGAAACAAAATATTCTACGCTGGCTTTCTCCGTGAATCTAATGTCGTCATTTCCTGAAAGTGTTTGTATTTTCTCCATTCTATATAGAATTGAAGCTTAATTTAAACTACTCGTCCAGATGGAACCGCTAACTAATCATTATGTGAATGCAGAACGCTTATATGTAAGTACCACCATATTATGTTTTCTTCCATAACTCCAAACATTTTCAAAGTGAATGGAATCCCTCACTTACAAAATTTATCCTGAAGCTTTTTTTATCCTTTTGAAACTAATAAAAGCTATTCCATTAAAGCATGTCTGAACGCCCTAATACATTGTTTATGGAATCCGAAATACAACGAATCCCAGCACACCCGTGCGAATTTATATATATTCCTACTTTTATATGTACCACACTTCTTTTGTTAGTATTCCAAATCCAATGGACAAAGGATCAACAGCTTTGCAACAACATGACTCAATCAAGAGAGATGGAGTCGATTTCTTGCTTGCACCAACGTGTTGGAATTGGAAGTTGAATCTAGAAAGTAATATGTTCAATGTTGTGTACGCTTTGCATCCGAAGTCGTTTGTTTCAAAATTATATGCGTTTTGTGGCGCTCATAAGTGCAACGCCACATTGTACAACAATGGGGCTGTCTGCAAATTAATAGACGTAGGTGCGTTGTGGGGCTGAGTTTGTTTTTGTAATGACGACTGAACATGCAAGGAAGTTGTGGTATTAAACAAAATATTATCAATTTAATATTACTGATATTTGCTGTAATGTAATATTGAAATCTAGATGTGCTTACTGTGCTTCTATTCATACACGATTAATTAATATTTGTGGTTTTTAATTTTACAATTTGATTCCCTAAAGTAACCACTCCCTAGCGCATGCTCAGGTTCATTATTATTATTATGAACCATCAGATAGGTTTTTTATTGATGAACAATTGTAGAAATAGTAGAAATCAGAAGTCTGACGGACAATGATAACTTTGAGACATTCCCCTTGTTGACGATAGAAATATATGTACTCTTGTTTGAAAAGTCACAAATATCTAAATAAAAGGAAAATTGGGATGGCTGCCTATAAATGGCGGCACAGGTACATTATCAAACATTTAAAAATTTAAAAAAAAATACCTGTTGGCTATAACTGTGGGTCAAGTTAATTGTTATTAGATTAATTTTCATCCATAAAATTATACACATGTACTAACTAACTACTTTGTCAGATCAATCGTCACTGTAGTAATGCAATATTTCACTGTATTTATAAGTAAATGTTATCGCTTCATCAGGTGTAAACTCACTCTATCAAAATGAAACCCAAACGGTGCAGGTGAACTTTGAGCACCTACACTACTTTTTCGTTTTGACATTTACATATATACAAAGAGTTTAGAATTTCAACGTCACATCTGGTATATCATGCAGAATTGACAAAGCCACTCTGTTCAGATTATGAAAGCGACTCTGTTGCTTGGGTTACTTGATATTTAGTGTTGCATCTAAAGTATACTAGCATAGTAATAATTGGAAAGGAAAATGCAATCGAAACGAGGCCGATTTATACAGAATTCACAATTCCCGGCGGTAACGGCGATTTAATGACATTAGTGGATTTTGTAGGCGGTTTTCTAGTATGCCGTACCAATTGTCACTTAATATGTTGTCAGATTTAAAATGGCCATAAGACAATTAAAAAACTGTCCACTGAAATTTAATATAAATAGAACTGATATCAAAATTAATGTCAGTAGAATACGATGTACCGTACCTTTTTCTTATCATGTAAGACCCAATCATGAAACCCGGCCAGCGTCTTTAAATATGGATGCTAATCTTGACAGCAATTACCATAGTTCGTATTTTAATATTAATAACAACATTATCGGATATTTAAGTCTCACTAATAGGAAGGGGCATGTTCGATCTGCGAGTACATTTTATTCCACGGGAGTGTGAACTCACATATCGTCTTTAGAGCTCCGCAAACAAAATGTGAAAACTTTGTGCTCATAATTTTCATGATGTGATCCAGTAATTATCCTTTGGCATTTTATTAATTGATTGTAGGTTAGAAGGATGGTAATATTAGCTGCTTGCGGTTAATCACAGTTCATTTTGCATCATCATTACGAAATTGGTATCCCAAACCAGTCTGGTGCGTACTACGCAATTTGAAGGTTATTGGATTCCAGCCGCTTATAATACAGAACCAGAAAACAATTGCAAACTGAATTTCATAGAAACCTCACAATGTTGTCGTCTCATATTTGGCCTGGGATTTTTTCGTTTGATACCATCCAGCACCTCACAATGCAAGCAGGCAGCTAAGCACATTCATGCATTTTAAGCATTTCGTGGTTTTTGATTGTTCAGTACAATTTGCACTCTATCTGGAAATGCAATAAAGAATGTCACTACATCTAATCTATTTAAATACTCTTGGAGTCTGCATAAAGTCGATTTGTCGGCTTTCTGAACCAAGCGAGTAGTATTATGCGAAACATTTGAATTTAATTTAACGTTGGGTCATGCGTCAAATTGTGAGCATTTCTCTTTAATGATTACGCACAAGTCCATTCCCTTGCGGCCTTTACTTAAAACTAATTTAATAAGTTTTTGTACGAAAAGCTGCGGTAGTGAACGAGAAGAGTAATTCCAGCACAAGTTCGTCACCTGTCGGGTGTGTTTTATTCAATCCAATCCATACCCCACCACATCGTCTTCAGCTTTTCAGCATTTGAAGATAGAAATTACGAATGTATATCGGAAGCCAGTTGAAGAAGAAATCATGCTTGATGTTTCAAGTTTTCTGATGCATTTTAGAGAAGATACGAAAATATTTAATTTGTCAAGAAGCGCATCAGGAATTGCATTCATGTGATTAATACACTAGAATATAAAAGTTGAAATACTGAGAAGGAGTTGGAAAGTATCTGCGTTGTTGTAAATGTGTGTTCTTAACTTTGAAAAAATTGCATGCAAAAAGCACGGAGTTTCACCTTTTGTCCGTTTCGGAAAATATTTACTTGAACATGTAAAAACAGTGTTATTTTGTTTATAATCTGTCATTTTGAATGAAAATTAAATATGTAGCATATTATACCGAATCGCATTATATAATTGGTATTTAGTCAGATTATAGCGCTTACAACAGAAACATTCTAAGGTCGAGAAGCCTTTCATGCAGTTAAGCTTATGCTGTTACGTCTACCGAACCTGACAAAAATGGAACGGCAGGTTAAGTGTGTGGTGCATATTGTATAGCTGATGCTAAAATTGAAGATGTTTTATATGTATTTTATGCGTTTAATTTTATAATATATCATAAAACAAGTTGTATTCGTTGTGATCATGTCTTCACTTTACTCAATCAATATGAGTTTTTGTTCGTAGCTAATTCCGTTAAGGTACATGTTTCGTATAGTCCATGCATAATTTTCCCGTTGTATTTTCGGACGGATGATTAAATCACAAGACATTTATTTCTGTGTCCAGAATTAGAATACAGAGGCGGCGGCAGATGTTACTAAAACCAAGTTCTCAATTTAGCACATAACACAATTTCAAACTAAATTCAAATATTTATCATACTCAGGCATGGCTAAAGCCGGGGGTTGAGGTTTTAACGGGTAGATGGGTTTAAATGGGTGGTGTATATAAGTTTTAGGGGGATTTTTTCCCGCCTAATATATATAACTCTATGATTCCATATAACCCTATAGTAACTTGTTTTAACCCATAAAACTCACAGCCAACAAGGTGCTCAGTGGGTCCGTTTAAACCCGGGTTAAAACGGGTTCACGCAGCCCACTATAGAACCCGGAGACATGCCAGATCATGCTTGTACCAGTTTGGATCATACGATGACGCAAAGTTTTTATGCGCAGCCCAACAGGATTTAATTACAGTATGTATTGCCCGTCCCATAAACACAAGATATGGGTTATGAGAGGTAATTGTGGCAACATTCGACAACAGGATGGGATCAAATGCAAGCAACATAAAAAGTATAAACAAGGAGGGGATGACCCTAATATGCAACTACCGATCACACCAACTCAGGCAATGTCATATTGTTTGTTTGGCGAAGATTCGGCGGGTGTCTCACTTTACCCCGTATACTCTGTGAGATGTGAGTGGTGCATATATATGCATGCATTTTTTTACGTTATAACCGTTTTTAACCGTTAACGTTGACCGATTTTTTTGAAACTCGGCACAGAGGGAGGTCATGACCTTAGAAGACTGTGTGCCAAGTTTGGCGTTGATCGGTCAAGTAGTTTAGGAGGAGTAGTGTTAACAGACAGACACACACACAGACAGGATTGTGATCGCATTAACTACCTCGTATGTGTTTTCAACACGATCGGTAGTTAATAACGTATGTCAGGCTTGCAATCATTGACAAAGGGCCGTTCTACTGCCCTATAACTTTGATTGGTTCATACACAATCTGCCGTGCACAAGGTTACAATAAGTCACAAAATGACTAAAAGTCAAGAATACGTTTTTCACGACTGTTTCTAGTACTACAAATAATGACAGCTTTTTATCTGATTTAAATTAAGTCTGAGCCTTGGCGTTACTTTCAATTGACGGCGTTTTCCTTTACATGTAAAGGTAAGTTGCAATTTTCGCTACGATAAATTTGGAATTAATGAGCTCCGCGTCTGCATTGTACATCTTACATAACAAATTAATATAACTAACGAAGTGTTATATTCGAGAAATATGACATAACCTGAGCAACTACTACGAGTCAAAATGTGACATTTTTAAACACAAACCCATTTGAGAACTAAATTCGTTTAGTAACAGCTATTACGCTTTCCACTCAATGTCAAATATAAATTACTCAGCAACTGCTTAACTGACAGTGGCAAAGAATGCAGTATAACTACATTACTGATCATAGTGGAAGGGCAATTAATAATTGGCTTCATAAATTTTGTAATTTGCAGTTTAACTGAAGCGGAGCAGCGCATAAGGTATTCATGAATTCCAACAGTAAATTGGCAGATCCTCTGAGTAATTGTTTGCAAGATTAGACTAAAATACATAGCTGTAATTTTATTAATTGGTTGATTGACTAGCCAAGCGGAGATAATGAGTCGATGGGGGCGGAGACGAGAACATTGCCAATAATTCAATTATCAATGCATCATCAACATGACATTGACGACGACAACAGAAGAGGAACAAATGAATATAATCCAAGGGCTGTAGGACGAGGGGTTACAGGGGAATGTTTCTTGAAAATTTCGGTAATAAAAAAATACCCTAACCTCCCACGGGAGGCTAAGGTATTTAAAAGAATATTTTTCAGCCAAACAATCATTTTAACAAAATTTAAATACATCCCTCTTAAATCAACTTAAGCATGGCCTAGATGTATCTGCCTTATATTCATATTTTCAATTTGGCAAAATATGCGTACCACGGCGTCATCATTTTCCATTACTATTGGCATTGCGTGGGAGACAGCAATTTATGAAAAATTTACGACTGGTTATGGGAGTGGCGTCTGTTACGACGTTGTTAATTTAAACAAATGATTACTGTATCATGAATGAGCTCGGATGTGTATCATGAAATAATGAGCACAAAACGCACTTACAAATATTAGGCTAAATATTAATATACCCCTGTAACCTTTTGCACGACAATCAAATGGTCGAAAGTGAAAACTGATTTAGGTGTCAGCAATCCGTTAAATTGTGAACATGTTAACTTATACTCGGGAGGTTATAAAGTACACTTGTTATGGTTCGGTGCAATCAGTGAACAATTTTTTCCACCCAATAATTTTCACAACTCAATCAGGTGTACAAGCCTTAGTATGATAATATTTTTATGTTCATTTAAAAAATTATCTATTTACTGCTCTTGTCAAACCAGATACTCTTGATTATATTTATATATGTGCTATTCCATGCCATAGCTACTAAAGACAGAATCAATATTTTTTAAATCAAAAATGGATTCGAAAATCGGAATCTATGTAAAAAAATAGAACAAATTTAAAATAGGATGTCATACTCTTAAACTGCATCTAAAGGGGTACTATGAGAAAACGTGATGTTTCAAAGGGGACCAGTTTATTTCCACAAAACTTACAAGGGAGGGTTCAGATAGAATGCAGGTATTTTTACAATTGGGAAGTGCTATCTTGTAGAGAATTTTCCGCTCTTTAAAATGAGCACTTTACTTGTCCCGAATGCGCTGGTCTGCGGTCACAAATGTACTATTTTAACAGGTACGTGCATGGACGTCGGCATAATAATATATGTTGTGATCGGGTTATTATATAACTGGAGCTCTCAGCTCACAAGAATGAATTTTTTGTCCCGAAAATGTCGTACCGAAACTATTTGACTGAACATATTTCTTGGAAACTAGTTTATTTCTATCAAATTCATGGTTTAACGTTATCCTCTATCATTTTCTATCTTATACGAAATATGGACATCAAAATATGCCTTGTCGCTAATGTGAAAGTAACTAATTTAACAAATTCATTATTGTTGAGGCGATTAACAAGTACTTTGTTCTTCAATGAGTAAATACTTTTCAGAGTATTTGATGTTATTCGTGTGAGTGATGAACTTCAAGTGTCTGTCTTGAAAAGAGGTCACTTTCTGAAATAATAAAGTATTTACGGTTTACGAAGGAAATAGTGTAATCATAGTTGCATTAGCACGAACTTTTCAGGATTCGCATTGAAGTTAGCAACCCATTACGGCAAATGCTAGTTTAAACGATATTTCAATGACAGTGTATGATTTGTAGACCGTTTTTCATATCCATTAACTTGGTTTTAATAAGATTGTGATTGTTATCACGAAATCAAACATAGGGGTTCCAAATAAACTCTGTACATTTTTCATTATTTTCCCGGAAGCTGTTGTTCATATTTAAAAAACGTTGCCGATGTGAAGGTAAGGCATCGAACGTGTCTGGTTTTTCATTTCGGTGAAATTTCTATTGAATGTTAACTGAAAACTGTGACGCCGATTAATATTATTCCTACTGAAGACTTCACTAATTGCACAGTAGATCGACTGTCCATATTCCGTTGTATTTAAAAACCATAAAACCACCATTTTGACAACTAGCCTCCTCATTTCTTTAACAAAAGCGAGTGTATTGCAGACATATTGGCCGTACATCAGGTATTCACTTGTAGAAATAACATAAACAAAATGGAAACATGACTAATCAGGCGTCAGCACACCACTAACTTTGGTTAATCTTTAGCCCATTAGTTGCCATTTTCACGCAAGGTATAAATGCATCAGGTAAGGAGTTATAAGTGTCAACAATTTCCACAATAAATCCGTTTTAAAAGTATTTTACATTGGAAGCAGTCAAACAGAACACATAACTATTTTCATTAACTCCAAGGTGATTGAAGTTGTAGATTGGAATAGGCGGGGTGAATAAAAACGGTGAAACTTTTGGCTTTCTTCTGCATAGCTGGTAATGGAAAAAATTGGAATTCCCAAACGGATCTCTCAGGTGCCTGGAAAATATAGGATCCATTTTCCCTCGTTACTCATGTTAATATGAAAGCGTTGTGAATATATCCTTGTTCAGCAATCTTTCTAAATAATGACGCCGATCGATTGCACTTTGGCTGCATAAGAATTTATTTTTATGTTAGGTCATCTTGACGTATGGATGTTTATGAGGAAATTGTCGTTTGCCAATACCACAAATAATGCCAAATGATTGCAAACTTTTTTCTTGCGTCATATCTTAGATGGTAACCTTATTTGGTGCCGCTTAAACCTTGAGTGCTAGTATATCTAGTTCGACTCAGAATTTTACGCTGATTTCAACGGTACCAAACATGTTCTGCAACACTGAGATGAAGTTAATTAAATGAGCAATTAACTGCCAGCACTGAACCACATCGCGCGCCCGATCAGAGCAGTGCACAACCTGCACGATCAATTTAAAGCACAAGCCAGTGGTGGTGCTGATCGTGCACTTCTCTAACCGGGCGCGCTGTGGTTCAGTGCTGGAAGTTAATTGCTCATTTAATTAACTTCATCTCAATTTTGCAGAAAGTGTTTATTACCGTTGAAATCAGCGTTAACAACTGAGTCAAACTTTATTCTTACGGTACGTTATTCAAACGTTATTCGTTATTCACTGTATTCCAAAGAGTCTCCAGATAAAAGAATGAAACATTCGTGTTTGGTTGGCCATTTACAAAGCGCGGAATGGATATTTGAGCTTTTTCCGAAATTCTAAAATAAATGTTGCAGATTAAAAGCCGATTCTTGAACACTCAAAATGAAATTTTAACAACCGGCGAACATCAAAAATATATTAAAGACGTCAAAAGTAACACAAACGTTACAAAACACTGCCCCCTAATTATATTTTTTCAAAACGTCAACCTGCACGTTAATTGGAACACCTATTACAACTAGTACAACGTGGAGTTAAATCACCTATCTTCAAGCCCATTTGTCAAGTCGGTGAAAAGTTTTGGGAAGTGGCTTTAATCTTAATCAAAGAAATGTAGCAATGCAAAGTCTCGTTGTAATTCAGAAATGTATCATCTTGTGCCTAATTGCATCCAATATCTCCTTTATCAATATCATTGACATGTCCACCGAAAGCAATGCAATGATTAGCGCGTGTGACTCTCAGAAAAAACTCTTTTTGACATATACAGTTAGTAAAAGTTTTGGTCAAGTTGATTTGATAAGATTTTAAATTCAAATGCTTCCAATGATTGTACTTGTTTGGTTCAATAATGCGACGAGAAATGTTTGTACGCAGCCATTTAATTATAGCAGGTTATTGGCTTTCCCTATTCGTGAAATAAATGTACACAAAAATGTGCTACAAAAATTGTCTTTCATAAAACATAGTGGCATAAATTGTGATCAATGCTGTCATTATTTGTTTTAAGTTTAGCCGCACTCCAGCTACATGAATTTTGAGGCACACCAGGTTGATATCGCGACGTAATGAAAATGTGCTCATGTTTATTTTGTTACTCAATTCAAATGTTCGTCCGGTTTTAGGGGGATCTTCTTAAATGAAATGCAATAGGAATTCACTATTTCTTTTGGTGGTAAAAATAAGTTTTCACTTAGCTCACATTATACTGTAGGAAATGATATAGAATTCCCGTCGGATACCCGCAATAACCCGCTGCGTTCTCCCAAATAATATTGTCTGCACACGTGTCCTAAAATTCAATCAAATATTAGCAAGTAGCAGGATACCTCTATCGAATTGCAACAAATATTTTTGCTTGTATCGTTACTCACTATCAGTTTATTCATTCGATTGACTTGTGTGGGATTAATATTTGGTAACGACTGGCGCACGTCTCTATGATGCGTATGGAAGTATGATGTGTCTGAGATTAGAGGAAGTAAACATGCGAGCAAGATGATGTTGGCCTATGCGTCAGTAATTAGACTCTTGTAAATAAGAGCGTCTTTCTCGATTTCCAAAATCCAGCACGGTTTCCGTGATCCATGAACCAATGCACACGTTTATTATTTTCAAGATAATATAAACATACTCTAGCTACATATATTTTCCTAACTAGAGAAGGGTCCTCTAACAAATCCCTCCAGGGTCCACCATGGCTTCCATCGATTCTCTCGGTCGTTGAAATTATTCTGGATGATGATATCGTAGAAACGGTTTCCGATGCGTGTATGTATACGGTAGAGAATTATCCCATTCGATCCAGTACGATGTTCAGCCGCCGAGATAAACTCAATTGTTGCATTCCTCGCTACAGCCTGCTCAACTGGATCGCTTTCCAAAAGCTCCTCCACGTGCTTTCGTATCGGTGGTGTAAATCCTTCGAGCACGTACGTATAGTTAGGTTTGTAGTCAGGAAAAGGATCATCAAATTCCCCATTTTCGCCGGGCACGTAGGCTATAGACGTCTAAATTTGGAAATGAAATAAAGGACATGCAAACATTCATGATAATTGATAACCAATATGGTATATGGTAGAGCATTGTGTCACCTGCAAGAGTCTTGCAGCAAGAGTCTTGCTGCAAGACTGTCCAGGCCACCGTTAAAAGAGTAAGCGCTATCCCGGTGACGACCTGCATAATTCCGTATCTGCTACCTTCACTCTTCAATCAGCCTATTTATATCCACATGAATCGGTGACGCATTTATTTTAATCTTCTTGTAATCTTAAAGTCATTAGCAATTGTCCAAATTGAATTGGAGTTCCACCGTATGATGCAATGGACTTCTGGTTTTGCTGTGCTGGAAGAAACCGTGTTCATTTACGTTTAAGTAAATAATGCAATGGCATGTTTGAAACCGGATCAGGGCAGACTTAGCACTCATTACTGGCTAATTAAAAATAATTACGAGGAGTTTTGTGTAGGAATGTGTTCATTAATACCGACTCGGACAATATGTTTAATAGTTCTTTTCTGGCATTTTACCACGCAAGCTGTGCATAAGTTATCTTTAAAGTGGTGGCGATATTTTGTTAATGACCACCACACGGATGAGCTCAGATAGCATGCATAATGACTTTTTGACGTATTCCACGGGTCGATCTCGCATTTTCACAAGGGGATTGTTACGGCCAGTACCTGTAGTTTCAAATAACTGACTCGTCGTGGATGAAAGAAAGATGAATAATTGCAATAGATTGTAATAGCAGTATTGAATTGTCGTACGCGAAATTGAATTTTCACTGAACAGCATTCGTTGTATTCTCCGTTTTTGAACTTTTGGTAATTCTTCATTGGAAATGTTGCTGCTGGTAGCGTGATGTTTGGTTATAATATTGTTTCTCTTCATATGTGGTATCAAACTTAAACTATGGATATGCCGTGCAGGACATCGTTGCACCAATGCTAATTAAAATCGTAATGTATCCAATCATTGATCAGTGGCTGCTAAGTCTATGAAATGCTCAGTGGGAACCATCCAGTTCGCAATCTTTTGTATTGTATAAATCGTATCATTTAGCAATTAAAGTTGAAAAAACTAGTTTTAGGATCTGAAATATTTCAAATGCACAACACCCATAAATAAAAATGATTTAATGTTTGTTTATCCAGAAAGATGGAACACGGTCCCCAGGTAAACCCATATAAAGTGGCCACCTTGTCTTAACGAAACAAACAGTATTCCAAGGTCAATTTCCCCAAAAATTAAATATAGACATAGCTGTCAGTGCTATTTGCCTTCAGACAAGTACTTTTCAAAACTTCGTGATACGGCAACAAGGTCAATCCTGTTTATAGTGGAATAAAATGATGGGCTTATTATCATGCGTGACATCGCACGTACTATGCAGCTTTTACCGTGCATCCCATTTACTGAGATCGGAGGTGAATAGTCAATGTAGTACTTTTTCCAACTTCATTATCTGAAAGGAAGCAACGTAAGCTTGAGTTACTTTTGATTGGAGTAAACTTTTCTTAATACTATTTAGTTTACAAGTTTATTGTCACATATCAATCTGTATCAATAAAATTACTTCCAATTCATCTAAAACATAAATTAAGTTTGAGCAAATTCCGCCTCACATTTAAGCATCGTAATTTTAAGTATTTGATTGTTTTAGTTTTATTCTTTATCATTGTATTTACAAGGTCTACTTCCCGCATATCCCCACATATGTATTCGTCTTTCGAAAGAAACAAGTTTTACGAAAAACATTAACAATTATTTCACCAAACACTACAACAGACGTTTCTTTGCAAGCAAAAGCCAAACCTGCCTTACTTTAAAATTAAGTATCAGTAGAGAATACACCCTACGGCGTTATGACATTCAATGTGTTGCCATCGTTATAGAAAACTTTTATTCCGCAATTATCAACACTTGAACCTGTACTTCAGAAGAGAAAGAGATATCACCGCTATAATCATAACATGAAAGTACGATAATGTCAATAAAAATACACCATTCCCTCGGTGCAAACAGAATTTCTAAAACGATGGTCGATAGATAGCATGCAGTATTTTATGCACGCAATTCCATTAGGTTGTAATCAATACTACAGATATTCAACTTTAACTTTTGAAACATGTATCTCGATGAGGAGGGCTATTAATTTATGACGGCTGTGATATATTTTTAATGCTTTTGGTTTGTAGACAAGTAGTTACAATTTTTAATTACTCAGAATGGTAATAATAATGCTAGGAAATTTCTGTCGCATCGTAGCATCGTGTGATATGCACATAGAATGGACAAAATTGGATTACATTTATAGTAAACTGATTGGTTTAAAAAAATATTTTACTTGTCTGACTTCGTATCTATTTCTTTCTATGTACATACTCATTTCCACACCAACTCAGTGCGCCCACATACAACTTGTTCGTAGTAGTATGTTTATGTGATTTTTACAGAGTACAATTTACTAGTTAACTTTCACCCCTTATCTTCTTCAATGAAGTTAGCGGGACAAAGTTTCATGCATAAGGGAAATATTGTCTGGTGCAAGTTTTGTAAAATTGAGTCTTAATTGTGATATGGATTCGTATTTTCCATTCTGCCGATGCCATCAATGTGTACTTCAGACAATAATTGGCGTATAAAATCGCGGATGCATTTTTTTGTACTATGTTTTATGAAGGCATTTCTGGCTTCTTTTGCTTCTAGGGAACGATTGCGGTACATTGTTGGATTGGGAAAGGAAGATGGGCAAAAATACTGTACAAATGTTTTCTCGTGACTTGGTATCAACTGTATAAAAAATGTATTGCCTTATTTACCATGGGAGCAGGTCTTTACATAACCGAAACGCTCCGTCACAGACTCATCGAAACAGTTCGTGCTTAGCATATTCAGTAGCGTACCATAGCATAAACTCACTGACTAAATAGAGCTATGAGTTTTGTTAATACATTATTCAAACTCATTTACAGCTGCGCTTGTATACTATAAAATATGTAGTAAACAAAGTGGTTTACGTGGAAATAATATTGTGTGACCATCAACTACGCGACCAGGCGACCGAATCTACACTTTATTTAATTACTAATTTGTTGTCCTTCAAGTGAAATAAATCACCATAAAACCAGTTGCTATAAATAAAAATCTCGATTGAGAGCTATTGTTTATGGTTATTCAGTTTGATAGATTCTCATTCGCAGTACTTAAACGTTGACTATTCCCGGCTATCTTTTCCTGTGGAAAAAGTAAGTTCAAAATTCTTCCTCGGAAAGTCATGTCCTTTATTACAAACTTTCCCTCAGCTCATGATTGTAACCAAAAAATGCATTTACAAAAATTACGTCGACGTCAAGATAACCCATAAGTTATTTAATGGCCCCAATAAAAATACTCACATCAATTAAGTGCAATTTCCGTCTTATACACTAATTTGTTCAAACTGAAGGCAACACGGCGAATACAGAAAAAATAATTGGGAATCAATTAAGCCATTATTCAAAATAAGCCAAATGTTAAAATTTTTACTTAAGCGTCGTAGTACAGTTTTCATTACCCCTGGAACTTCGTTTTAAATATAGGTAGTATGGGCATTGTTTCTACGACTGATTTTGCTCGAGGGTTGACAATAATATCTCGAACATCGATGACGAAGCAATAAAAAATCATGCTTCCATTGTCGTGATAGTTATCAAAACCTGAACATAATGAAACTCTAGCTCACAATTAGAGAAAAAACTGCGACATAGATTTATCTTTCTGTTTAGTTAATGACGGCAATCCTTCAACTGCATTTCAGTTTTCCCCATCGCAGATAATTTAATTGACCAATTTTGATTAGGGACGTCTGGTAACTGTTGAAAGAGTTATGTTCGTTAAGAAGCTATATTGACTGAAATTTCATAAAGTTTACTTGGAGGTAAAGAATAGTCTGTAAAATCTAATTGAAATTCACTCAAGTATACTGTTGTCTCAATTTAGAGTCTACATTTTAGATAGAGTACCTACATTGATAATTTTGCAGTTTGACGCACCTTCTCTAAAGTACAAAATACGAATCCCATGAGATCACGTTTGTATATGGTGTCTACTGGTGGCTAAGGCGCTGGTGTATTAAGTGTGATAATTATTTTCTCTTCATAGAAACTACTAAATACAATGTGGCCACGCACTTCAATAAAACTGCTGTAGAACTTAAAATATGGTGTAGATGTAATGTGGCCCGCGGATATCCCTGATGAGCCTAGGTGAATCAGCGACGGACAGTAGTAAATTTTAAGTATAAAGTACAGTGATTTTATAGATTAATGAAACTCATTTTGTTTCCATGACATACTTTACAATGTGCTAACATTCGTATGACCTGGGGCAGTGGTGAAACTGTGGTGAGCAACACCTGCATTAATCGGCGTCACAGTGTTTAAGATCGTTATTAATAAAATTCGATAATTATCAAATTTACTCGAAATTGACTACTGGTTGCGCCGGAATTCCCGAATTTGGAGCTATCATATTCTGAAATTTTAACTAAGAAAATCATCTGTCCAGAAGTGAAAGTTTCAACCTGGCATTTTATCCTATCTTGTAACAAAAAGTTGCGTTTTTCATGGTATGCTTTTAATTCTTCAAGGAATGCAGTACTGTCAAATTGGAAGCTACTGAAAATAGAAATAGAAAATGGTCGTGTATTCTGCATCCCAATAATACTCCGGGTGAAATAAGTAGGAAGTCACTTAGCAAAAAAGTGGTAATTCTTCCTCGATTCAGCCTCCATTTTATATTTCCATGCGTAATTTAACTACCAGTCCGAGCGGTTAATTCTCTGAGAGTATTACAGTAGCCAACAAGTACAGTTACAAATTTTTGTCTCCCGAAACAAATGTCAAGAAAAGACATCTGTGGTAAATTGATGTTGAAATTATTATTGACTTGGCAACATTCCACGAAAAAAACCGTTCCGTAAAGTTTACGCACTCTCAGAGTGCCTTGATCTGGCTTTTTATTTAAATACATTTGTAATGCCTTCCGGGGAAGCCCAGTTGTGAGTAGATAATGTACCATTATTAGCTTCCTTGTCTTGATGTTAAGTGCCCTAATTTTAAATTTTATGTTACTAGTCGGAAAAATCGTTCCTAGGTAAATTTCCATTAATTTGGTCCTGATTCCATTTGTGATTTAGCTAACTGATCTTATTCAAGAGTACAAATTCCACGAAAATAATCTGCGTCGTCCCATAAAGATCTCCGTCACATTGACATAGGTAGGTACATATAATGTATTTATAAGCGACAAACTATAGTACATACTATGCAGTTGCATGCGCTTTCATATTAGCTACGTACTGGCTTCCTGTATGCCTTAGTACTATGCAAAGGTAGCGTACATCATGTTCTAAGCATCGTCTATTGCTGCGGTTCAATTTTTTGGTATTGAGTTTTAATACCATGAAATCGAGTTTATATAATCCTCCGGCATTTTGAGAACTTTCCTCATTCCTGTCAAATAGTTGTAAATGACAATAAATCTAGACATGCTTTCATAAAGTTTGAATTTATTTATTTACAGAATTTATTTGTGTGGTCTTATGTTCATTGCATGATAATCTCTTAAATAAGCCGGCCTCGCTGTGCATGCATCTTTGTAATAACCTTTGGTGTTGTGTATTGTGAACACTGTCATATTTATTAAGATGGATGAAAGTGTTTTGTTTGTACTTTCATTACAGTCATTCCATGGCATATATGTAAGCCGCAGAACCGACCATTTAATATATAAAAATGGACACGGAAATCGAGTTTCTCATAAAAAAATATGCACTATAGAAGCAGTAAGCCATATGAATAAATCCGTTCAACGGGGTACATTGAGAAAATATGGGCAAGGTGGTCCACTCAGTGGGACCCACTTTATTTCCACATGGTTCAACGGTTTTCGCTGAAATTTGGTATGCGTATTCCCTCAGTGGTCCTGCTCGGAGTTCCAAAGGCCAAAGTTCAATTTTCGAAATGGGGTCACGTGGACGAGGTCAAACTCTCGAGTTACGAATATGTCGATTTCAAGTTAGCCATCAGACATATATCGATTAATTTAATCATCTTTATGAAGGCAGTATGCCAGGAAAGTAAGAACTTATTGATATACGACTGTTTAAAATCACTTATTCCAAGTCCTCACCAATTCTCACAATGGTTTCTCAATTTAAATTACAAGAAGGAACTGCTAACTAGATCTGACACTTGCGTATAGCAAAGGAAGTGGTCCGTTCTATATACTTTATAACATATATATAGTAAAATGTTGGTGTTATATGTAAGCTATTTAAAAAATCGTCAATTTAAATAGGTTAATATTTACTAGCAATTGTGCGGCGGATTGAAACAATGCGTACTGAAGTTTACACAGCACAGCTCTTACACTTCCATATTGCATCTTTGAGTTGAACTGCGGCGCCGTGTTATCCACAATCTGAACAGCTCATAATTTTACGCAAATTTATTATGTCGGGATGGGGTGATGTGTACGATGACAGTGAAGAACCTTTTATCAGTTATTCTACTTAAAGAACTTATTCATAGCATATAAAATTATATGGTATCTCTGAAAATGGAGTATTTTTAAAAACAATAGTAACAGAATGTCCAGTCTCTCAAACGAAATAATACAAACAGATTTGCAGTAAACAACTATCGTAAATATTTCAGTTAGCTGTGCAAAATTTATTTACGTGTACAATACATGTCCACTGTTTTTTTACAACAAATATATTTAGCGTTTTTGAGGCCCTCCAGCATAAGTTTAATGTTCTCATGCAGAATACATGTACAACTAACATGGAAGCCAGTTTGTCCGGGCCATTTGCAGTTTTTCGGGCGTAGCTCCGCAAATTTGCTTATTCCTATCTTCAAATCTGGATCTGCGATCTTAAATTCTTTGTACATATCCTTCAAATCTGCCATTAAGAATCGCTTTGGAACACGTTGCCTTTCTCCATCGATGGCTGTAATTAGTACGCTGTCTCTTGAATTTGGAGAGACTCTACTATTGTCGTCTGACTGATAAAACTCCAGCACGGTTTTAATAACGGAGTCACAGATGGGTCTACCCAGTTGCTTCCAGTCGGGGTACGAGAAAGGTCCTTGTTGATTTCTTAATTTGGAGGCATATCTGGCGACATAACTTGTAACACCGAGTTCTTCTTGCATCATTTTTATGGTGACATGCTTCGGCAGAGCCGTTAGCATAATAAAAATCTGTCGCTTCTCCGTTGTTAACAGAAGTCGAGACTTCACTGCTTCATAAAGTTGACTACAGTGTGAACATTGGCACGGCGATGTATCTTCTGGGGGCTCTTCTCCAAGGTAATCACTAAATAGTTTCCGTACTGCCGTTGACGTCCTATCCATTAGGTTTATCCCGTTTTTCCTTTTTGACTTTGCATCCTTGTCTGGAGTTGGAATCCGAAGCACTTTTAGGAACTCGTAAAGGCGCAATTTCGCTGTCTCTTCATCGTGGAACACGGAGTCACTATGTAACGATATTCCGCTTTGTAATGATGCGAGTGATGTCGGCGATGAGACCACTGACGCCGTTCCAATATACGGTGCGATGTGTTGAGAAGCGGACGATGACGGAAGGGCCTTTTGTAGTTTAGGTATATTATACTTCCTCGCTGGAGGAGGTGTAGGTGTCACAAAGTCTCCGGCGTCAGGTGAACCTTGAATGAATCAAAAGTTACAATTATCATTTTGCGCGATACAAATTAGCAGTTTAGGTTGGTTATATTTAGTTCTTGACATATTATTTACGATCAGGTGTGGCATGTTCCGAAGAGCCTACATCATTATTTGGAGGGGTTATGGTTTCTGCACGCCCTGAAATGAGTGGAATAGTAAATATTCATGGTTACATTATGATGTGAATCGATGTAAATATGAGCTAAGAACCATATTTAAAATACTATAAAATGATGAACCCGAACCTGAGCGAACGCCCGAAACAATTTGGTCAACTGGAGGGTGAGCAGCCAGCACGTCCAGAGCATTGTCCAAAACGTTCTGATCTGCTTCATCACGCAGTTCTCCGTTGTTCACATCCAGTTCATCTTCTGACACGTTCCCAAGTCCTCCGTTCTCCACCTCATCTTCAATCATATCCCGAGCTGCTATTTCCTCCGTTCCAGAGCTACCAGATTCCGAACTTTCCTCATCTTTCATACGTAGGTGCATTTGCTTCACGGCTAGTCCTCGGCAGGTGCCGCACATTCTGGTGGAATCTGCCCAATTAAACTCCGGGAGATAACGACGTAATCTTTGCAATAATTGACCCTGACATGTTCGGACATCCTAGTTTTGGGTTTTCTTCCTATGGCGCTTCCCCATCGGATTATGACAGGGATTCTTTACTCCCTTTCTCATCATTTAAAATCCGTTGCAATTAAACTGCGGAAATTTTAGTTACCCAAAAATTGTTAAATATTACGGCGATATTCATCAGAAAAATAATGAAAGAGACGAGTGTAACAAGCAGCAACATCTGTTCAGCAAGCGCCAGAACACGCAACATAACTAGGGGTAACATAGGACAAAAACGAGGCATTAGTGGAAAGGAACTGACATTTGCTCACCTTGCGTGCTCAAACTCACAATATATTAACATAGGTTTATTTGCTACACGACGGTGTACTTTTCAACACTCTGTAAAAAGTCGTAATGAACTTGTATTTGAGGTTCCTCCAGATTACTCTACGCCTGCAATAGCAGCAACATGCAATTAGTAAATGTGTCGCTTTGGTTCGGAATATGCGACAGCAATCCAAGTTTCGTCGCAGGTGTCGTTATATATGACATGATTATATTATGGCTGTACTTGCAAATCAAACGGCGATTTTGTCAAAAGTACTTGAAGTAAAGTGTGCAAAGTATTAAGCAGATATAAGTGTAAAGTATTAAGTACCTTTATGATATAATGCGGTTTTGTTAGCGTTGTAAAATCAAATGATTCCAAATTAATTTATCATTGTGAGAATTGATGAGAACAGGGAATAAGTGATTTTAAACAGTCGTATATCAATAAGTTCTTACTTTCCTGGCATACTGCCTTCATAAAGATGATTAAATTAATCGATATATGTCTGATGGCTAACTTGAAATCGACATATTCGTAACTCGAGAGTTTGACCTCGTCCACGTGACCCCATTCCGAAAATTGAACTTTGGCCTTTGGAACTCCGAGCAGGACCACTGAGGGAATACGCATACCAAATTTCAGCGAAAACCGTTGAACCATGTGGAAATAAAGTGGGTCCCACTGAGTGGACCACCTTGCCCATATTTTCTCAATGTACCCCGTTGAACGGATTTATTCATATGGCTTACTGCTTCTATAGTGCATATTTTTTTATGAGAAACTCGATTTCCGTGTCCATTTTTATATATTAAATGGTCGGTTCTGCGGCTTACATATATGCCATGGAATGACTGGTTATACAATGCCGATAAGCGGATCTAAAAAAGTCAAACGCAGTTTCAAGCTAAGTATCAAAATTTTTCTTCAATTTTTCCCATAACATTTCACAAGCATTGCAAGAGCTACGCAGAATTAGCATTCCATAATTGGCCTCTTCTTTTAATATTTGTCGTTGCGATCATGTCGACCCAACTTGCGTACTTGAAAATAAGTTAACATGAATTCCCTCCCGGTACCGGTCATTTTTGCGTTTCCGCATAAATTTATGCGGTGATAGATTAAATTATACGTTTTCCGTTTAACTTTATGCCGCCGGTTTCTCAATATGTTGATTGCATGTTAATTGGTAATGGTTTGTTGCTTTCATCACTACCAATTGATTTTCTAAAAAAATACAACTATAATTTTTTAATGTTTCACGACGAAAGGTTCAGAAATTTTGTTAAATTAATAATAAAAATAAACGCATTGTTACTCCTCATCAGATTTTGGTACTTTTCATTTTTCTGAATGTTATCCAAATACGCATAAATTTTTACCATTTTTCATCAAAACGGTATAAATTTATAGTATTTATACGGTCACCGCATGAATTAATGCTTTGGGCGTAGACTGCCGGCTTGTATGATCAAACGGCCTCACTGAATTATATAAGCTGAGTTAGTACTCAAGGATGCTATCATTTCTGAGCTCAGCTGATTGTAAAAAATTGTTGACGTATGCACAGCACAAAGCAACGTGATCAAGGTCAACAAAAGCTGTGCAAACAGTTTTCACGTTTATTACATATTACATCACAGAAACGTCATTTGAGTTTTTATTCAGAAGAATATCTTTGTCGGCTTATCACATATACACTGATCCTTGTTAGGATTTTACAAAAAAGCAGCACGCAATGAAATTAACTAATTTAATTATATCTTATCTTTTGAGTACATTGCTTTCCGAAAAGTAAGGATATTTATAATTCTACAATGACAAAATAAATGCCATATCATATCAGAAAATCTAAACTGCAAACAAAAGTTCAATCCTTGGGCTTTCATTTTGACATTAAGTTGAGTGCCTAGTGCGTAGTTAAAACGCTTTTTTTGGAGTTCAAAGTCATTCATAGTTAGAGTAATAGCCTTTTGTACTTCATCGTAAAAATAGTGTCATAACTATCTAGCTTTATTCTCACAACATTTGCCCCGTTCTATATATGATTCCAAAAAAACATGTAACAACATAAATCAAGTATGCATATTTTCAATTTACAATACACGGGAAAAGGGGATAACAACTACCGAATGACGGCTAAGCGCACAATGCGAACTAATTGCTCTAATTGAGTTTATCGTTGATCCAATAACAAACAAGACATAAACACTTTGCATACTTATTTATAATAGTAGCTGCAAATAAGTAGTGAAACATTACTTCAAATTACTAGCTCATAACGAGACATTTTGTATGCCGTTCCAATTATTCATTTTCTAATACAATGTGTATCAAAATGACTCTAATCAATCAATTTAATGTCATTTCATTCCAATCGAAAATGTTTAAAATACGAATACCTGGACAGAGATTGTGCTGCTGAGTACGTGTGAATTTTATGAGCAGAATTGGTTATTTAAAACCATGCTTATCTTTTCGTTTCTGAAACAAAGCTCGCATCGCATTAACAATAATTATCACATCATATGAGATGGACTATTGGAAATACAAAAATTAACAACGTATTTACGACAGCGCAAGATATTGTGGCAAATACTGACTGTACTAAAATAGAGTTAAAATATAAGACGTAATAAAACTGGTGACAAATGTTAGCAAAACTATAACGGGTGCAGTTACCTTATCGAATGTTATGATTTATTGCATTTTATTGAATAAAAAAGTTTTTCGTTTAAGATAATTTTTGTTTGAGTAATGTCAGTTTATCATGTAATCATAATTGCTTGGACTGATAGTGGCGCCTTCCGGATAATATTTCCGATTCCCTTGCTTCCTTTACTTTTCAGTTGTCCAACAAGTATTGTTGTTTATGGGAATTCATTTTCGTGGTAATCTTAATATCCACTCAGCAATGT
>RBVU03000078.1:0-30000 GCA_004115045.4 Sinella curviseta
GTACAAATCTTGTGCAAAACGTGGAGTGTATGTCGATAAGTACGCCCGAAGCTGTGGTCATCATCAACAAATCTGTCCTTAAAATCTCCAAACAGAAGCGCAATTCCGAGTAAATGATGACCACGTGTAACAAACTGAAACAATGGGTGTATTATCCCGACTAATGTCTTTTTTTCTATACCGCGAGGGTGGATTACACAGAAAAAGAATAAACGTCAAAAGTAAATCGCTGCAATGAACAAATAACAACTACCGCGAGTAGCAGCAGCAAGTTTTCCAATATTTTCCCTCTAAATGCTCTGTATTGTACCGTTGACATTGTGGTAATCTGCCTGTCGGCTCATCACTCTTCCTTGCCAACTATTTTTCTCCCCTCTCTCGAATGGCCTTGTACGCAAACCGTTAATGTGAATGTGTATCCTCCCCCTCATCACATTTTCTCTTGTTGTTTTTATCCACACACACACACCTCCTATTTCGTCCTTCATGATATTTCCCTGTTGTTTTACAACTTGTGGGATTTTTTGGTATTACGCAATTACACAGCAAAGTAAACGGCAATGAACTTTCATCAGTGTAATTGTCGAGTTTATTGTCCATCCAACGCATATTGTGTGCCGTTCTGATTGTCTCATCGGATCGCCCCGTTTTAGACAAAGATCATGGCAAACATTTTTGGAGCAACCGTTTTTCTTGCTACGGAGAAAAAAAGTAGAACGACGGAATTTGTAACGTGGCTTTACGACAAAATAAACTGAAGTACAAAGGTACCCGATATTTTGAAACGATTTCTATCCTTTTGCTTGAATCTAAATATCTCTAGGTTACTCAATGGGAGCGCGATATAATGTCTGTAGTTGTTAGTTCGGTTGTCAAAGTCAGCAAAAAGCCCAGAATCAAATTGCACTTGAAATCTAGGCTATACGCAAAAAGGATTCTGTTTCACATGCCAAACAAGTGATGCGTATATTTTGCACAACATCGGCGTTGTTTACTTGCAAGATACGATGCCATGCGATGTTCAATAAAAGCAGAATTCAGATGGATGGATAGCGTACCATTATCCTCAGAAATAAGGAATCTTGTGATGATCAGATACGTTTCTCAAGAGAGTATAAGGAAAGATTGAATATTATAAAATATGATGTGGAGATTGTAACAAAAGATGATAGTTTGGCGTAATGTTATGAGAATCAAAAACTCAAAGCAAACAGAATAAAAGATCTCAGGAAGCTTGTTCGTTTAGGTAGGCTAAAGTTACGTCGCTTGGCTTTATTTATATTAATTAGCTTAGGAATTTAGTTCAGATTAAAGGTAGTGGATTGGAGTGGATTAATTAACTTAACTCTACTACAGCTCCCATTCACTGGGTACCGGACGCCGGCGAATCTCTCCGCGTCTGCCTATTTGTTAGTAGCTAAAGATTATAGTATTACATAGCGTACATACAATAGAATGGGAATTCCAATACTGGAACTCACCGAGAGTTCTGTGCGCAAACCAATACAGGTCTGTCAGCAGCAGAAAGAGTACAAAGAGTGAGAGGAGATTGACATTTGTATTTTGCTTTTATAGTTTTTATCTATTCTTGGACTGACTAGCTTTAGCCTACGTGAGGAATCACAAGTTCAAGGATAAGTTTTCTTTAGGTTCAAGGAACAGATATAAAGTTTAACTAAATTATTTAAATGATTGAATTAGGACTATTTTAAATATTACACTTTACACTATTTTTGTATTCCTCCCTTATACACCCCCGGCACAAAACCCGCTGTAGCTCGTTTACAGCGTTTCCGTGCCCGTTTCCGGTTTTTTCGTTTTCCCCGAAGGGAGTTGTCTCGTTTGTTGTCACAGAACGCAGCAAAATGGCCTGGCTGTCCACATTTGTAACATTGGCCAGTGTTGTCACGGACGGTCAGGTCACAGTCTTGTTCCTCTGCTATGGTGGGAGTGGGAGTTTTCTCTTGGTTCTGGAGTTGAACTGCTTTGGCGAATTCGTCATCCGGATCCAAGGTGGGTACTATGGCGTCGTACCAAGAAAGCAGTTGTCCAAGTGTAGTTGGTGGTGGGTATTCCAATTTTGCTTTTAGAGAAGGGTGCATTCCAGCGCACACATGACGGAAAAGTCGATCCCTGGGCAGTTTGTCACCGGTGTTTTCTTCGATGCAGGTGATCACCCTGAATGAGAATGCCTGGAGCGACTCACCCGGCAGTTGCTTATAGGAAATTACTGGAGTTTCTGAACATAATTTTAGAATATATATTTTAAGAGAAATTAATTATTACCTATACAACTTAATGACTAAGCCTTAACTTATTATTATTATTTGTAATTTTACCACAAGAATTGAGGATATTTTTAACTAGGTTTGTTATTCGTAACATTTTACAAGTATCTTTTTACACGAGTTTTATACAAGTTTCACACTCTTGGTACTAGTGTCAGTACGCTCAAAGAGTTAAAGTCAAAGTGAGCTGACAGATGTGTATATTATTTTTTACAATATTGGGCTACCGTATCTATTGGTACGTGCATCGCTACTATTAGTAATATTTCTATTATCTGAGCTAAATGACTCGTCTGAGGGACGGTCATGGAAAAGTTTTAAGTTCATTGCATTATGCACACCAAAGGTTTCGTTTGTATGAATATCGACTAATTCAAAAGTGACAGGGGATAGCACATGAGAGATGCGAAATGGACCAGCCCATCTTTCATTTAATTTGCTGCAAATACCCTTCAGTTTATTTGACAAGGTGTGTGTTTTAATGAGCACAAGATCACCTAATTTGGCTGGGAAGCTGGAGTGTCTATTATTATAATAATGTGCTTGAAGCACGTGTGCTTTTTCCATGCTTTGAATGGCTTTACGATAAGTAATAGCTAGCTTCTTGAGAAGTTCAGACTGGTATTGGATACGCGATTCATGTCCATCATATTCGCCTTCAAGGTTACGATCAAACGGTAATTGAAGTTCCCTACCAAGATTAAGCATTGCTGGACTGAAGCCAGTTGTATCGCTAATAGCGGTGCGTAGAGCTAATGCTGTGGTATGAAGGTATTCATCCCACTTTTTGTTATTTGAGTAGACATATGAAGCTAAAATAGAGCGTATGTTTCTATTTATTCTTTCGCATACGTTGCTTGAAGGGTGGTATGGAGTTGTATATTTATGTTTTATGTTCCAAGATGAACACATATTATTGAAGGAACGACCACGAAAATAAGTCGCATTATCTGTTAGTATGCAATTGGGGCTTCCCCAACGGCAGAATATCTCCTTTTCCAGCACTTTGATGATATTAGGCGCAGTAGCATCTTTAAGAGCAAAAAGTTCCACCCACTTTGAAAAATGATCCACTATAACTAGTAACTGTGTTTTCTGTGTATGTGTACGCGGAAGTGGACCTACAAGATCTATTGCCAATTGATCCCATACTCCATATACTTTGACTGGTTGCATTTCCCCGTGTGGTTTAGCCATACGGTTTTTGTGTGCTTGACATTTCTGACAACTCCGTACATATGAGTAAATATCTTCTTGCATGTTTAGCCAATACACACGTCTTGTAAGACGATGAATTGTTTTTCTGCAGCCTAAATGACCGCTATGGGGTGAGTCATGGAAGTATTGTAATACTTCTTGCCTTAAAGCTTTTGGTATAAATGGTAGTAAGATACCTGTCCGCGTTTTGCGGTATAAGATGTTGTTATCTACAATGAGGGATGGAGGTAAGTCAGAGAGTAATGCTTGTGTTTCTGTATCATTTTCTTGTGCCGTTCGTATTCTGTTAATGTCAATTGTGGAATTAAGAGGTAAAAGGTAGATAAGTTTGGGGTGTTTTATAGGTGGGTCCATAATAAATTTTGGGTCTTCTGGTTCATAAGGATCAGAAGGAGCTCTAGATAATGCGTCTGCTACTACATTATGTCTAGCAGGAATATGCGATATAATTGGTTGGAAATCCTGTATTTTTAGTGACCATCTAACAAATTTTGAATTGACATCTTTCATGGAGTTTAACCACACCAAGGCTCTGTTATCAGTTTCGAGATAGAATAATTGGCCATCCAGGTAATGTTCGAATTTCTTTAATGCCCAAACTATGCATAAGCATTCACGTTCACAAGCATGGAATCTCCTTTCACTTTCACTCAAAGCACGACTGGCAAATGCAATAGGTAGCTCTTTATCGTTACCATCTTTTTGAAATAAAACGCAACCAATTCCGACCTCTGCGGCATCCGTCCTTAGATAGAAAGGCTTGTTGAAGTCAGGAAATGATAAGACAACAGAGTGAATTATTTTATCCTTTAAACGGTGAAAAGCATGCTGTTGCTCATCTTTCCATACAAACGTTGCGTTTTTCTTAAGAAGCCTATTTAGCGGCTCAGCTATATTTGAGAAGCCTTCTATAAAATGTCTGTACCAGCCACAGAAACCAAGAAAGCGTTTAACTTGTTTGCATGTTTTTGGGACTGGATATTCATTTAATGCTTTTGTTTTGTCAGGGTCTGTCTCAACTCCACGTGGAGTGACTACAAACCCAAGATATTTTATCGTGGTTTGTCCAAAGCAGCATTTTTCCATATTTAAAGTAACACCAGCACGGCGTAGCTGATTGAATATGTATGTTAAATGTTGCATATGTTCTTCCCATGTATTTGAGAACACAAGAAGATCATCAAGGTAGGCTTCAGCATACCTGCCTCGTGCAGATCCCAATACTCTATTTATAAATCGTTGAAATATAGAAGGAGCGGTCTTAAGACCGAAAGGAAGACGTTTAAAGTGGTACTTGCCTTCGTGGCATATGAACGCTGTATATGGGATAGAGTTGGGGTGCATCTCAATTTGCCAGTATCCTTTTCGTAAGTCTAGTTTAGAGATATAACTCGCTTCTCCAAGTCTATTTAGTAATGTATCCATGCGTGGGATAGGGAACGGATCTGATGCTGTTTGCTGATTTAATTTTCGAAAGTCACAAGTAAATCTAAACTCTTCTCCTTCTTGTTTCATGTGCACCGGTGAAGCCCATTCTGAGTCGCTTGGTTCAATTATATCGAGTTCAAGCATCTTTTTTATATGCATGGAAATAATTTCCCTTTTCTTAAAATTAACTGGATATGGCTTTTGTGCTATGGGCTCACCATGCACTTTGAGCTCGCACTGGACCAAGCTAGTGCAGCCAATTTTCTTTGTGTAAACATCTGGATAGTTTTGTAGTAAAATGTCAATTTCGTTTTTCTGTAGTGGGCTGAGGCCCTGAAGAGCACAGATCATATTTTTATTTTTGAAAGAGTAATTATGTTGTGGCTTATTACCAAATGAGTACGAGCCTGTACTAAAATTGATTGACATTCCAATTTCTGCCATAAACGCGCAGCCTATGATAATAGGGAATGGAAGATGCTTCATGACAATGAAATCATCATAGAAATTTTTATTTCCAAATGAGAAGTGCAGCTTGGCTATGCCAAGTGAATAAACCACTGAATTATCGCCAATTGTTACATTTCGAATAAATGATGTGTCATATGATAGATTTAATTTTGCTAATATATTTTCGGTAATGTAGTTGTGCGTTGCCCCAGAGTCTAGTAATGCCGTGTCAGTTAAGTTATCGATTTTAATTTTTACTTGGGGAGTTACTCGAGATACTAGCGAAGGAACGAGAAATAACTCCTGTCCTTCTCGTTCCGCCCGTCGTTTCCCTTATGTGGTGGGTTTTGACTGGATGGGTTATATGCAGGTGCCTGTGGAGGTGGTCTATCGTCATCATCAAAAAGTGATGAACTACTGCCAAAGTTACGAGTGGATTGTGAGCTTTGTTGCTGCTGCGGCTGGCTCTGTCTATTTTGTGACTGTTGCGGTGCATTAGGGAATGGTTTCCCAAAATTTTGGGGATTGTTCGTATTCATGTAGGTCATCATTGACTTAGCAAAACATGTGTCAATAAGGTGACCAGGTCGCTTACAGAATGTACAGAATCGAGAGTTTCGTTGGCTCTGTTGATTATTATTATGGGATTGGTGATAATTGGGGTTATTTGTACTATTTGTAGGGTTGGATGAGTTGTTATTTTGTCTGAATGTGTTTGCTGCATTCAAGGCAGTTTGATTTGATGGGTTATGATTTTGGGAATTAGGAAATTTTTGATTGTGATTATTTTGGGGATGTTGTTGTTGAAAATAGTTTGCTTTTGGATTGGGCCTGTTGTTGGGATTTGACTGTGGATGTGAGTTACTTGAATTAGGGTGTTTAATTGCATTAAAATTCGGTTTGTTAGTGTTATTAGGCATATTGGAATCTTGCTTGTTATTTGTGTAGGTTTGTGTTGGGTTTTTATTGGGAAAATTTGGGATTGGATCAGATTGTCTAGCACGCAACAGTGGTTCCTTTTTCATGGAACGCACACGGTTCAAGTTTTTAATGAGGCATTTACCCTCTGCGATAAGCTCATCCACATTACGGCAGCGTATATGTGTAAGAAGGACAGAAAGGTCCGGTAGGCAAGAATTTACAATGCGTTCAATAATCTGGTCTTCTTTTACTTGTGGGTTAAGACGACGGAAGGATTTATATATATCCCAGCAGTATGTTTCAAACGGTTCAGTGAACTTTTGCCTTTTATGAAAAAGTTTTTCCATTTGGGTGTCATATGACGTTTCAAAATTCTCATAGACACAGAATTCATGTTTAAAATCACGCCATGAGTGGATTGTGCTCCTACGTGCTTTCCACCATGCCATAATGTCTGAGCCTTCTGGCAACATGCGGCCAATGAGAAGGTGCCATTGGTTTTGTGGAATTTGCTTAATTGTGAAGAATTCTGTTACTTCAGCAATGAAACCTTCTGGAGAAGTATTAGTGTGGTCGTATTTTGGAAATGCAAGGCCAGATAATGGATCAAACAGCAGCATCTGTGCTGTATTAGCAATAGGTGCATTACTAGCGTCTTGTGTTGGTAATTGATTTGGCCTTGGACTTTGGCAGCGGTGTCGATCACCCGTGCTGTCAGTTTGTCTGTGTGAAGATGATGGGTTTGAATCTGCATTGGCCGAAGGGCCAGGGTTTCTAAAATTGTTGTCAAATTCATCGTCACTACTCAGCGCTTCAGATTGTTGGTTTTGGAAAGGCAATGTGCTCGCTCTGCCATTAATCATAGTTTGGAGATGGTTTATTTTATCAGTTTGACGTTTTCGTGCTCGATTTAAGCGATCAAGATTTTTCAGAATTTCTGTATTTTGTTCTACAAGCCTAGCTAGGGTTTGTGATACGTTTATTGGAGGATTGCACGGAGCGTGATCGCTTTCCGCATCTGAATGTGTAGCCCCTTCTTGGGGATTTCCCCCGAACATACCAAACATGATGTTATGAGAGAAAAAATACTATAAAATGAAAGTGTACCTATGTTGTGATTTGCAATGAACTTGATTTTTTTTTCAGGAAAAGATACCGACGCAAGGTTTTAAAAAGAAAAGATACATATATGTTTGATTCTTAATGTAGTTTTGATTTAGTTTCTTATTAGCCTTAGAGATTGTAGGGTTTAATTTCAAGTGTCTGCAACATTTAGCCACCTTTGTTCACTCGTTGGGCGCCATTTTATAAGGAAAGATTGAATATTATAAAATATGATGTGGAGATTGTAACAAAAGATGATAGTTTGGCGTAATGTTATGAGAATCAAAAACTCAAAGCAAACAGAATAAAAGATCTCAGGAAGCTTGTTCGTTTAGGTAGGCTAAAGTTACGTCGCTTGGCTTTATTTATATTAATTAGCTTATGAATTTAGTTCAGATTAAAGGTAGTGGATTGGAGTGGATTAATTAACTTAACTCTACTACAGCTCCCATTCACTGGGTACCGGACGCCGGCGAATCTCTCCGCGTCTGCCTATTTGTTAGTAGCTAAAGATTATAGTATTACATAGCGTACATACAATAGAATGGGAATTCCAATACTGGAACTCACCGAGAGTTCTGTGCGCAAACCAATACAGGTCTGTCAGCAGCAGAAAGAGTACAAAGAGTGCGAGGAGATTGACATTTGTATTTTGCTTTTATAGTTTTTACCTATTCTTGGACTGACTAGCTTTAGCCTACGTGAGGAATCACAAGTTCAAGGATAAGTTTTCTTTAGGTTCAAGGAACAGATATAAAGTTTAACTAAATTATTTAAATGATTGAATTAGGACTATTTTAAATATTACACTTTACACTATTTTTGTATTCCTCCCTTATAACTCATTATATCACAAAAATCCGGAAAGATAAAGACAATCGTCACTTGCCCTAAATTAGTAATTCCTCTTTCTGTATTGGTTTTGCCTTTAAAATTCATACTTATTCACCATTCATTTAATTTTTCGTTCTAAGATATTTTATCGATAAAAATACTAATTAGATGATTTTTGAGGCAAGAAAAAAACTGTTTATATTTTTTGAATTACGTCCATTGCAACATATTTTTTAAATAATCCAATAAGTCGTAAAAATATAAGCATGATTTTGAGATTCATTTCTACGTAATTCCAGGTCTAGTTCTGAGGTTGTGGAATTTAATTTTCATTTTATGGATCATGCTCTTACCCTTCTACCCACAATGAATCTCTGTAATCGTAAATGGATATTCACAACTCGGCTCGTTTATTAATACTTCTAACTTGAGCATAAACTTTTGCTTGAGGTCTATTTTATATACGGCGGAACAGGCTCATAAAATGCCAATTTTTATGTTGTTGTATAACCAGATAGCAATAACTTTTACTTGTTGGTGGAATTGAAGCAAACAATAAACGAATTGTTTGTTGGATGGTATTATATGAAGGGCGACGTAACTAACTACTTATTTTAGATATCTCGTCATTTTATAGAACATCAAAACTTCCAGAATATAAAAAATATGTTTCTAATATTTACCCATCGCTTAGCAGCACAATCTGAGTTGCTCATGCTGTTAATCTAACAAATGCGTCTCGCTATTCTTCTTATGAGAATGATCAATCAGCAGTATAAATTTAAACCTGGGACGATAAACAAAAGTGCATAAAACGTAAAGAAATGACTGGAATACTTTTTTTCAGATATAGATAAGATAAAGTTTGAAACCAAAGGAATCAGTTTGCAGCGTAAATATACGTAAATGTGCAAAGTGCAGCAAGTATACCGCTTGATGAGTAATACATCTCAACCGACCGTGAATACAATAAAAAATTTATTAAACCACTTTTGAGTGTTTCAAGTAATATGCATGAATACTTTGCAAAACGTGGGTTGGGGTGGATGCAACATTGTATAACTGGTTATCACAATAACGCATCAAATTACGTTTTAATGCAACTAAACAAAAATGGGCATACCATGAGACTCACGGGGGGGATTTGTCTACATTTGAATGAAATAATGTCAAGAGAGGAAACAGTTATTTGTGGAATATAGATGTACAAATACATATTGAGTTCAACATATTATTTTTATTCGTCGTAAAACTTTGTACAGATTTGCTACAACCAATTTTGAAACCTTGTTTATGGGAAAATGTCACATTTATTCCAGGACACCCCCTTTCCCAATCACACTTTCGCCCCTTTGAGTACATTTTATTACTCTGCATACATAATTATATGAATATTGCGCAGTCAAGACAGGAATAAGAATTTCACTCCGATTTCAGTATGGATTTTGGCACACAGTAATCACAATCTCCCCCATTGTCGTCCCATTTCCCATCAATAGCATAAGCACCAGATAACGACAGAAGATATGAAGTCGTCACTAAGGTTCATACTCCAACTCTACCTGTGTTATGGGGTCGTCTTGACACAGACTCCTGAAATGTCAGAGCGAGCTACAGACGGAATTGATGGAGATACAAGTAGAAGTGAACTAGGAGTATTTACCTACTTTAGGAAATCGACACCAAGGCCAGTGTTGATAAGCGATAGTCTGGAAAATGGGAAGGATACAAGAAAATGTGGTGCTATTATCAGGTGCAACGTTCAAGATGACCTGGGAAGTCAGAGTTTCAACAACTTGGTTCATCGGCCAATCGTGCCAATTGTATCCCATGAGAGATGTCTCTGGGTGTTGGCAGTACCTGGAGCCACGAAGTACACATTAAAGGCTATGTCACTTGGTTCTTTGGGATTAAATGCAAATGGCAGACAGCATTATCGGGGCGGCGGCGGTAATCTAAACGCAGGAATTTCTGTATCAGGAGCAAATTTTGATCGTGAACATTTGACATCTTTTAATATGTACATAGTTATTATTTCCCAAAAAGAATTATTACAATAAATGTTGTTTTGTAAGTCTGCATATAAACTAGTGTGTCTTTTTCTTCTTTTACAAACAGAATCAATACCAACGGGAGTGTCACATTAAATTCCAATGTTGTGTTTATCACCATTTGGAGTAACGAGCCTTTAGAGGATATTGGAAATGGGGTTATCATTAACTTCCGTGCGACTTCTGGAGAAGATGGAAAGATTGCATCGGTTTCCGCACACTCTTCCTATCGCTTTGTTGAACACGGGAGTACAGTTTACCATCCCTATAATTGGAACCCTGCAACAACTAGAGTCGGGAACGACAAACAAATTACACCGAGTCCCAGTAGAGAACTTTCCAGTTACGTTTTTCTTCCGGTGGGCAATAAAGTTGAGGTCGATGTCGACGGAAACCCAGTGACCCTGATGCATATTAAATATAGCAAGATATTTGAGACTCCAGAATTAAATTGCCGTCGTCAGAAGGTGCAAGTTTACGTACTGGAGTTTCTCAAAGAAAATGCAGGCTCACCAACATGGAGACTTTCAGCTGTGTACGTGCCTTAATATAGCTTTATTCTTCTCATTATGGCATTGTCCCAACATGACATGACTTGATTTTTTTTCTTCTCATTCTTACAGGATGTGTGAGGACATCGAGTTAAGTAATATTAAAACTCAAGATATCACAATATTACTTGTAAAAAGTAAGAGGTCCAGAGACGACCCAGGCAGAGCATTTTCTTTAACTTACACCGCCTAAGGAAATGAAAGTGTGAGTCGCTTTTTTGCGATTCCATAACAGAGATCATGTACTATAAAATGGGTTCCAAAATCCAATAACTGTGACGTTTTGTTGAGGCGACGAAGGAAGCTTGAATATTAACTTTTTCCAGACATTTACTAGACATTTTGTTAATAACTACTGAAGGCCCTATCTCTTGTCGGCAGAATGTAATGATTTCTGTGCTCTTACTTTTGAGACAAATAAAAATTTTGAGTAATAAAAATAATGTTTCGCGTAATTACTGATGTCCAGAGTGATTTTTGTTGGTATCCTTTGTATTCTGTCGTTACAAAAAAGGATACAAACAAGCAAGAAAAGTAAATATGTTTAAAAAATATGTCGTCACCGATTTTGTATATGGTTACGTTTTCACTGTTATTAACATTTCTCCCTTGTCCCAAGGTTGTTCATCGCCCAGTCTCTTAAACGTTTGCCGTTGTGTCCTTGTTGCAAATGTTACGTTCTTATCAACGTTAAGGTTAGAACATAATTGCAATTCTATTTTCTGTTAAGTTAAATGCATTTCATCGATATTCCGGATATTACTCTTTATGAGCATATTGAAGTTACCAATTTCACAAAAAAACGACGGAATCATTAGATAAGTAGCGAAAGCAGGAACCCTACAAAAACGTTAATTGATCACTTCTGGCCTTTATCGCGCATAGTTAGTTCGGGTGTATGTTGATGCTTGACTTAATTTTGACGCAGTAAATATAATCATGCATTTGTCCTTAGTTTCGTTCTTTCGTTGCATGATTTGTATTTTATATTGAGTACGCTGGTCATTTTTTGATGCTCTATATACATTACCCAAATTATTATAGCAAAATTTATTACCAGACAGACATGTTATTAACTACCGGAAGCATGAAATGCTTGAAAGGTAGTTATAGCGATTGATCTGTTTGTTTGTCTGTCTGTCTCTCTGTGCGCACTCTAGCTTCCCTCTACGTTGACCGATTTGGCTCAAATTCGGTACAGAGTTACGTTGGCACAATGGCACGGCACCTATTGATTTTCAGCCATGCACCTCGTAACAGACCGGAAATACTGGGGTCGACGTGTTGGGGGTGGTTACCAAGGCGTCAAAAAATTTTATTGTATCAATGGATAGAGGACGTCATGGCGATAATTTTTTGCCAAAGCACCATAGGTCAAATCGGTCAAATGGCGGCAGGGCGGGGCGTCGAAGATACGGGGTCCGCAGTCATCAAAATTTTTTATTTCGCAAATCGATGGGGAAGTTCAATTTGAGCTTCTTAGGCATAGTATAGTGGTCAAATATAGCTTCCGGTAGTTATATATTAAAGGTTTTACACCTTACTAGTTTTAAAAGAAATCAACTTTGTCTCTTTTGTACAAATGTTTACGTCTCACTAAACATGCCGACAAATTCTTTAAAAAATATTGAGTTGTGCCTATTGGGCGTGCGGGAAAATATATATTTTCAACAAATTCTGACATGCAGAAGTAGGCAGGCCGGAGATCAGAATTTCTCGATTTTTTCCATTTCGCTTTACGTACTCTCACAGCGACATCATTTTATCCCCAGTTTTGGCTGAGACACTGATTTTGAACAAGAGATTTGGCTTCCAGAGAACGGTATTTTCAAAACCCGAGTAATAAATTGTATTGTTATAGGCAATTTTTCATAGACTGAGACCCACATCCTGTGCACTTGTGACTTGTGTTATATATCTAAGGATATGTGGAAGTAAAGACTATAGTCTCGTTGCTTTGATATTCAGCATACCGAGCATAGGTATGCTATATCAGCCGACAAAGCTCTAACTTGCTCTAGCCTTGTACTGATGAGTTGGAAAATGTACTGCGACTGTACATTTTTTTTAAATTCTCGTTTCTATGTTTGCAACTTTTGATATTTTACTACAACAGTGATTTTATCTACCAGGCTTAAAGGTCACATATTAAGTTTCGACAGTCAATAGGTCCCTTATTTGGGAGCAGGCTTGTGTAAATACTCGGGTTAATGTATTTAAATACTAAATACAAAATACTCGAATCGATTAGAAATACTTTTTGTATTTAAATACTTTTCCAGTTTACCTACAAATACAAATACATTTGGAAATACTTTTGACTCTAAAGTATTTAAATGCTAAATACAAATACAAGTATTTAAATACTTTTTTCTTTTAAATACAAATGTTCCAAGGGGGCGTGCATATAGTATGTAACGCTAAAAAAACCGATTTTTCGGACCCCCCCTCCCCCCTTGTCACGCCCTATGTAATGTAAATGGGGTACCCTTTAACATTAGATGTCACGGTCGTCGTCGACCTCCCCTCCCCCCCCTACCAGCGTTAGGTACTATATGCACGCCCAACTTGGGAGTAAAAATCGATGTTTTCATTCATATTTCAAAAAATCATGTTCATGTTTTTAATTATATCGCCTTTTAGAAGTGACAATAATTTAAATGAACGTAGATTTAGCAGAACTACAAACGTAACTTGTTCTAAAATCACACACGTTGGAGGGTTTTAGCTGAAAATATGCCAGTTACATCGTTTTATTTCTGAAAATGTATTTAAATACAAAAATTAATTTAAATACATTTTCAGAAATTCACGTAAATACAAATGTATTTAAATACTTTATTTTGAATAAATACTTTTTTGGAAATACTTTTCTTCAAAACATTTGTAAATATTAAATACTAAATACAAATGGTTGTCAAAAATCTGTATTTAAATACAAATGTATTTAAATAGTCAATTTATTTCCACAAGCCTGTTTGGGAGTCTGAACTATGTGATTAGTAAAGCTGTGTTATTGAAATCTGAGTTATAGAAATATATTCCAGTGTTTGCCTATTTCTACATATGTTTCAATGGAAATTCACAAAGGTAGAAAAAAATACGAATGTTTGGAAACTGACAAAACATTTTCAAATCATTGAAAATATCATCAAAACATAAATTCAAGCATTGGGCAGATAATCAAACGTGCTTAATAATTTTGAGGTTGATCATTCCGTATATAGCTCCGTTGTCTTGAAAGTTTATTTGCAATTCCGCGTTTCATTAACATAAGAATGCCACGTATTTAGTAATTGTGACGTGTGGCGCAAATATATTAGTTGCTAGTGTTTGCGCTTTCTTTACGCATCATGAAAAGCTATTACTGCAGAGGAGCAATAAATTTAGTGACGTCAATAAATGAGAATGCAATGCTTAATTGATTTCCATTGACCCTGAGACGGGACGAATTGCGTGGCAACAGTTGTGTCCAAAACACCAAAAACTAGATACATGTCGCATTTGACGATGAAGGTAAGCTAGCAACGTATTTATTGTGGTCGCGCTCTCTTAATCACTTTGCTTGATGCGCATCGATTGGAGTTTATGATTTAATATCAACGTTACGTAGACGCGTCGGCTTCCGCTCTTCGTCAGACACGTGGAGACAATGGCATTATTGGGAAGCACGATGATTGCGGCTTGAAAATTGCGGATGCAAAAATTGCGGAACGAAGATTGCGGATACAAAAATTGCGGACTACGAAAATTGCGGATTACGAATATGAACCTTAGTCAATACTAATCGTGGTAAACTGATAACAATTGACAGCTTTGATTATATGATTATATGTGTAGATATCAATTTAAAAATAGGTTATACTTGGAAAACAGAGTGTACATGCACATACTCATTGCCTTTTTATGAAAGTACCAATATTACGAATAACTGGTGCTATGATACTTATATTTCTACCAACATTAAAATATGTGGTACCTGGAGAAAACTGGACATACGCACTTGTCCACACTTGTTGCGATTGTCTATAATTGTAACAATATGACAAATCACTGGTATACTATTATAGAACTTTAATTTATATGACGGAAAATGGTGTTGACTCGTTATATCCACAATCGATACCAATCGCATATGGCCATTGAATGATAGAAGATGGCCAATAGTTATCCAAAATCAAGTCAGGAAGTAAAACTGCGGCCTACAAAAATGAACCTAAGCAGTACTAGGTAATCGTTCTAAAATTATAACAATTACACATTCGTTTTTTTCACGATGAAAAACCGAAAGGGAAAATGCGTTTTGATATGTTAACATATTCCGATAGAGGAAGCTAATGTTGATTTTGGTATGCTCCGCTGAAGGGCAGGGAGAAAAATGTCAGTTTTCACTAATATTTGGAAAATTTGTAATAATTCAAACAATTTACATTATTTAAAAAATCACAATGCAAACTGCTTTTGACTGCCAATTTTCACTAACTTATTGCACTAAATGTCGGAGTTCTGGTACATTTCCCAAAAAGTTGTATTTTTTGAAAACAGATTACCTCGCAATTGCTGACCGTTCCGCAAGCTTTGAAAAATACACTGGAGTAACCATTTGCGGAAATTACGGTAAATAGAAGAAAATAAAAGAATAAAAGAATTGCATTCATGAGGAGACGAGAGGCAAGTAAAAAAAAGAAGTTGGTAGTTGTGAAAAATGCGAAAATTGATTGAGAGAAAGAAGCAAGTTTTTTAGAAATAATTAAATTTTAACAATTAAAGGCTTATCACTTTCATTAAAATAATTAACTGTTTTTACTTTAATAAATTCGAAATCAAGTGTTATTTTAATCTAGAATTTAACCGTGTCTCAAACTATCAATTATTTTGCATATTGACATTCACCATATTAAATATTTTAAAACTGAAAACACAAGCGGTTAGCGAGTGGATTCAGAACAGTAGGTACAAATATAAGTATCATAAACAACAACAGTGAACTGTCATATTGGTACTTTCATAAAAACGGTTATGAGGCCAAGTGCGTGTTTTCCAGGTATAATCTATTTTTAGTAGATACATATACATATAATCATAAGCAACTAAGCAGTCAATTGTTATAATTTTAGAACAATTAGTACCGACTAGGTTCATTTTTGTAAGCCGCAATTTTCGTAATCCGCAATCTTCGTATCCGCAGTTTTCCTATTCCGCAATTTTCGCATCCGCAATCTTCGTACCGCAATTTTCGTATCCGCAGTTTTGCTATTCCGCAATTTTCGTATCCGCAGTTTTCCTATTCCGCAATTTTCGCATCCGCAATCTTCGTTCCGCAATTTTCGCATCCGCAATCTTCGTACCGCAATTTTCGCATCCGCAATCTTCGTTCCGCAATTTTCGTATCCGCAGTTTTCCTATTCCGCAATTTTTGCATCCGGAATCATTGTTCCGCAATTTTTGCCTCCGCAATCTTCAAGCCGCAATCTTCGCGGACCCATATTCTTGTGCTTCAGATGTCTGTAAAATATATAAATATCGAGCTAAAGTATGCAAGCAAATTAAAATTAATTGGTAACAATCATTCGCTCAACTTTTCTGGTCTGCCCATAGTCATGAAGTTATCAGCTAGCAAGTGTTTGTATAACATATTAATTTTTATTGTGGCTGTCTGATGACGCACAAATCACTTTCCGCCACAAAACAAAGTCTTATTCATAAACAAAAGCATTGGCAGTATAGTATAAATATTCGGGTTGTGGTTGGCGTTGTCATCATTCGGTTTCCATCCGTTGTGAGTTCTGAGCCAGTTTCCCCAATACTCATCTGGTAAGCTGATAGAATATAGCAATAAAATATTAATCAAATAAAGTGTATTATTGCATAAAATAATCTTTTGGTTGTTTCTTTCAGAAGCAGTTCTTAAAGACAAAAATTTAATTGCCCACGACGATGAACTTCTACAAAATAGTTGTCGCACTTTCAGCCTTCATGGCCATGCTGCATGTAAGCAAATCATCATGAAACAATTGACAATCGACAATTTTTGTCATGCTCGAATATTAAAATGTATGGAATAAAATTACTTCCATCTATAGTCCGGGAAAGCTGAAGAGAATTGGGAGGACGAATCATCGGCAGCATACTTCGAACGGTTACAAGCGATCGAAGCGACGAATACAGTAGGAACCGTTGGTTAAAACTACCTATATCTTCACCACGGCGGGACCTCCCAGACGGAAATTTGTGCTTCATATAAACTCGTTGCGCAATTAAATAAATATATTATATAAATACATTTTCATTGTTGTACGTAGTCCTTGCCCCAGTGAATTTCATATCCCTCAACCATCTCAAACGTTCATGATTTTTTGCATACTACTGTCTTCATGATACAAATTTTCAAATTATGTATTTCAATAATTCAGCGTCAAACCTTATGCACAGTCGACCACATGGATAAATTTGCATTTTAAATGCAACACAATTACGACTAGTATTTTTCTTAACGCATTGATATTCACTTGCTTAACATAAGAATGATGTGTAATAACAAGACCATGGATTACATATCGTTTCCAGCACTAATAATTTATTGATATATTTCTCTTTATTATGTAGTACCCATTTTTCATATCATTATCCAAAGTAGTCGTTATAGAAATTGAATTGTATTTGCTGGGAAATGTTAAGCAAATTTGCGAATGACTAGTTTGCTATTGTAGAGTCGAAATGGATAATCAGTAGATAAAAATGTTAACACTGCACAGAAAATAGCTTAAAATACTTGCACAACATAAGTAGGTTTTTTGTGGAGAAAGAAAATGCAGGAATCCCATGAAAATATCATCGTCGAGGATCCCGTTTGGGAGAAATAATAACAAGGATCGAAGGGTCTCACGTTCGTTCGCAAGATCAGCTTTTGCGCTAGTGCTTTGGCGGTATCTTCATACAGGAACGGAAAAGCCTTTGCGCTTATGCCTCGTTGCTAAATGTTCTTCATCATTTTCGGGTCGTACCTATGCTGCGTTCGTTATTTGCAGGAAAGTCTATCGCAGAGTCTCCTGATTTACATTTACAACCGACGGTTCGATTGGAAGCTAAGCTTGATGAATTCCTTTCCCTCCGGACACTTAATTTTCCACAAAGCAATTCGGTAGCATCCGGAAATTTATGTTGAAGTATTTTGTTTTTAATATCAGTTTGTTCCACTTCCTGTGGGATGTCATTTTTTGTGTCACATTCATTCCATGGCAGCTTTAGTTACCACTTCACGCCATTGAACAAACTAAAATTATAATGTTTTCGCTCAAAACTACATACGAGCATTCAGGTAGAATCGACGGGAGAATGGAACACCTGACGATTTCTTTGAAATAGTTTCATACTTAGCGACTTGGAATTAATTTTGTTCAATAGTTATGATTATCTGGTCGATCTTATATTCGCACCTTCTTCACTTTCCGTTTCATTTATTTCGAATACTGCGTAGGCGGAAGCAATGACAAGGAGCGTAGTATCATCCGCACAAAAACGCCCATCCTTATTCCTACCAATTTCGCCTGGTATTTTAAAATTTGTCGTTATTGCCACCAACACTAATTAGGAAGCTCCGGTGGAGTTGACCGATTAGTCATTTATCACTGAAATCAGGCCAGACACAGCAGCAAAGGATACGAGCCATCCTAGAGAAACAGTTGAATATCCGTCAATGCTGATGACACAAAGGAAATTGTGAAGTTGCCGCCATATAACGATGGTCCTGGTGATAGATAAATGCGACTACTTCTCCTTACGTTTTACCATCACTCGGGCTGGCATTTGGCGATACTTCCGGAACCTGTCAGGTAAGAGGAACGAAACGAGTATTTACATAAATACTCCCGTTATTTGGAAACAGAACTGGTTCTTATTGAATGGTATATATGGTCTGACACTAGTGTAACTTACATTGTTTCACAAATTCAGTCCTAAATGCTTTCAAATTGTTCAGTCTAGTATCAATAATATGTGTTGTTGCAGGGATCCCGCCTGAATTATCTGAAATACCACGGTGAGCGACTACACTTATTATATCCTCATCGGCTTCGGGACTGTTAAGGTGTTCCTGATTGAACAGATTTCGTAATTGTAATACACCGGAATGAACCCTTTTCACAAGTGCCATAATTCATACTAGATTCCCAACTTTCCATTCTAGTTGCATCTCCAGACCCCTAAGCTCATGCTATTGTGAGTAAACGTTTTCCAGGACGCCACAGTCCGGGCAACAACCAACCAGAGAATAAGTTCCATATTATGTAGAAATACTTGGTTTTTGCTTTCCCGTCCCTAATAAATCTTTCAATGAGTTTACAAAATCGTTTCAGAACAACAGTATCCTCTATCATCAGAAATTATGTCCTTTTAACGCTTTTATAGCAAAACATGCCCAAATATTTTAATGGTGTGGACTGTTTGAGAAGCTGGTTTGATTTTGAAATTGGTGACATGATCCGTTTCACTGCAATCAGCAATATTTGTTAACTACTAAATAACTAGGTGCTTGTAAAAACATAAAAATGGAGCACTTCAGCAAACACCTTTGTTTAAAAGTTAGAGCGCAAAAACGAAAAAGTGTCAAAACGCCATTACCGTTAAACGGTGACCTTTGACCCCAAAACGACCTCAGGTATATGTGCTACATACATAGACGAGTCGAATGATATGCCACTTGCTATTTGTTAATCGTAACGGTTTCTACCGTTGCCGTTGGCATATGGGTTTGGCAAGCATGAGAGAGTCCAAAATTCTTGGCCGTTTAAGCAGGAGAGCATAAAACGAAAAAAATATTTAAAATCGCTGTTACCGTTAAACGATAACCTTTGACCTCAAAATGACCTCAGATCTATGCTTTATATTCATAGACGAGTCGAATGATATGCCACTTGACATCTGTTGTCATTGAAAAAAACCGATCTCGTAATCGTTTCTAACCGTTGCCGTTGACTTGCAAGGCTAACGATCATGTCAAGTAAAAACCCCTGTGCTGACAATTCGTCTGTCGAAAACAGAAGTTCAAAATTCTCAATCGTTTAAGCAAGAGAGCATAAAACAAACAAAAATATTTGAAATCGCCGTTACCGTTAAACGGTAACCTTTGACCTCAAAATGACCTCAGATCTATGCGTTATATTCATAGACGAGTCAAATGATATGCCACTTGACAAATGTTCTCATTGAAAAAAATTCACCTCATAAGGGTTTCTAAGGGTTGTTGTTAACCTAGAGGGCTGAAAACCAATGCAGCCCGTCGCTATCTGCTTAGGAACCCATTACAAAAAACAGAATTAAAAAATTCAGTTCCGTTCGGAAGATATCGCGCGCACGGACGGACAAAAACGAAATTATAAGGAAGCACAAGTGCTCAGTAATAAGAAGAGAAAGACGAAGTTGAGAGCTAAACAACGAAGAGGCACAGCTGAGCTGCCTCTACTGCTCATCTTACTGCTTTCTCGTCCTATAGTATATCCGCTAATGCAGTAACTTGCCGTCTCCTACATTGCTGGTTTTATGTGGCTTTTGGGGTCATTTATCATATCTGCTAGGATGTTAAGTAAACTGAATTAACTTACACCCGAAATACAAATATATATGAAAGCACACATTCCGTTTTTACTTATTACTGCAACATATCGTTAAATGTCGATATAAATAATTTAACTGAGTTCTGGTTGTAAATTCTTTTGTTTACCCGGGACGTATTGTGTGTACGGCCCCAAAGAGTTACAACGCTGTTGAATGCATAATTGAGATGCTTCCCTACCAGCCAATTCACACTGTAAAACTGAAAACTCGGTCAACATTTCTGTTAAAAAACATCTGAATTTGTCGTGTCGTCAACGAATTGTGTTCATTTCTTGTAGTATTTATATAGCCATCAACTTTTTCCGTCTACATAATACACAATGGAGGTCAGTCTAGTGCCTCCGCAAACAATTACCTTTAAAAGTGTGGTCTACAACTCGAGACACCATGACCCCGCATCTCCCAAGCTTTCCTCCAGTGACGCCATATTAAGACTTGGCTTAACCAATGAAGACTCCAAAAATGAGCTTCATCAGAACTTTATTCTAAAATTGGAGAATTGTCTGCTTCGACATACCGGGTGCAAACAGCCGCGTTTAGAAACTGGGATCAGGATGTAAGTGCAAGTAAAAAAATCTATCCAGCACATATCTCTTACAGCACATTGTTAAGCCAACATATTATTGGAAATTTAATTTATAGTAATAATGGGTTAATTTAAAGAAACAATCAACTGGAAATTTACCTCGCCCACCAAAAAGGTTTGCAATGGTCCAGCTCTGTGCTCAATCGAGTAAATGATGGTGACGATGACGGCGATAGCTTTTTCAGAAGATTACGGGATGTTTTTGGAGACGGAAAAGTCACATTCCGTATCCGAATTGAGTTCAACGTTAATCACAAAAAACGGGCACTTACTTCCAAAGGTATGTTAACTCCAAAACGTTGCGCAACATGCAAACATATGCAATTACAAATGTATAGAACGATATTGTCGATAGTCGTAATCGTGTGCATTAAAGTAATTGTGCCTATTCGCATTAAATACCTTCAGATATACCGTTGCGACAGTTCACCACAAAATCCGCGGCGGATTCTAAATATCAATGGGGCTTTGGACTCGGATTTTTCATGGAGCCGGATCTTAACGCCAAGTTGATTGCTGCACGGGACGGGGACATTACAGCACGGATTACCGCCTACATTAGTTTCAGCGACGATGCCCTTGATTTGATCCATATGGATAACATGGAGGATCCGCTGAGTATTTGCCGCAAAATGATGGCGGAGACTGTCGGATCCGACGTCATTCTCATTCCAGATAATGGCGCGGAAGTGAGATGTCACAAGGCATTTCTTTCAGGTAAACAATATATTAGAAAATTATACCAGATTATAATAACTTCCATTCCACGATTGACAGGGTATTGAAAAAATTGACCAACTTTTCTTTTTAATTTAAATTAGCACATAGTCCAGTTTTCAAAGCCATGTTCGAGAGCGGCATGAGAGAAGATAACAACAGCGTTGTGGAAATTCCCGACATGAGCGAGCCGGCAATCCGAGCCATGCTGGCATATCTGTACTGCTGGGAAATTAAGGAGATTCTCAAGTCTTCATCAATTGCCAGAGAGCTGTTGGTAGCTGCTGATAAGTACAATATTCCGAGGCTGGCGAAGAGTGTTCTGGAGGTGCTCTTGACGAAGAACAATGACTGGTTCGAGGTGAGCGTTGCCGTTCTATTGATCCAGTTTGCGAGGAACAAGGCCAGTGATGTTTGGACCGATCAAAACTTCCAACTCCTTGAAGATAAATGTTTGCAGATACTGAAATCGTAAGTAAAAGAAGGGAAATTGCTTATTTAATATGCTCCGTTATTATTGGTTTTCATAGAAAAGGAAAATGAAATGTTTCTTTATGTAGAAAATCTGCTCAAGAGTTGACAGACTGTCCAGAATTTCAGCAGCTATTTGCCATGCCATGTGCTGGAATGGAATTCTGCATCTTCTTACTTCTTCATAAATGATATATTTTGGTACTGTGACAAAATGTATATGAGTCAATTATAACAACATAGGAAACTCACAGGAAAATATAACCGGTCCGGAAAATATTTTAGAAGAACTGATTTGCACTTACCATTATTGAGAATTATTTGTTTTCTAAGACAATCCAGACTATTTTAAATGTTAAGTTGATATCAATCTCAAATGTTTTCGCCTTAATCTCATGGACTGATTGTTACTGAAATTGATTCTGTGCAGTATAAAATCCGTTAAAATAAATATACTATTTGTGTTTTACAAATCAAAGTCTAGGGTCAGAGTTGATTTATATTTTTGCACAAAATATGCTACTGCTGGAGGAAAACGTTATACAGGTGGATTCAGCCGTGCAGAGACCAAAATAAACCCTTTTGAGATATCTTTAAGCATACACAGGCTTACTGAAAATGTAGACATTATTGATACAATCTTGCGTCGAACTGTAAACTTTTAAAATACGGACGCTAAAGAAAATTGTAGTTGGCAAACTTGCGTATCCTTTTGAGTAGAAAAAATGTTATGCATAAGTAGTGGTGTATACAATCAATGTGTGTCTTTATTCCGAAAATAATTTTGAATAGAACCAATGTATATTTGAATGAATTTGCATGTCGCATGAAAGGTTGTACAAAATTTAGCTTTACAAAAAAAATCCATGGACATTCCGGTTGCAAGCGGCCGTGTAAGGACATAGTGAAGTAGATTACTTGCCAAACTCGTCCGTATTGTCGAGAGCCCTGATGCGCTGGGCCTCGGATTCAGGGTTTGCACGGGCTTCGCCAAACTGTAAATTGAAACGCATTTGTTATTTTAATACATGCACATAAATTGATCAAACTATTTTGGAAATTGGTCTTGCCAGGAGAACTTACGTGCATCATAGCCATGAGGGCTGAGATGGCGACAACGATTTTGTAGAAGTTCATGATGAATTAGTTTGGGCGTCCTCGTCTACGGGATTGTTTCTGAAAAGAAACAAAAAGAAGATTTTGTTGGAAAAGTATATCATTTTAGAGATTATTGTACCCAGTAGTGAACAACTTGCCAGAAGAATAGTTCTGTTGGTAGTTGACTCTTGTAGAATCTAAGCTTGAATGATGACCATGGTACCAACAAACCGAGCATTTATACTGCAGGAGCTACTCTAAAATGTAAGGAAATGTGTAACGACTTTGTTTTGATACGATTGATTTATGCGCATTTAACTTGCTAGCGGATGCTCCCACCCATTTATACGTCACGTAACCATTTATTTTTGTTTTTGTTCGTACGACGATGAGACGAAACACATTAACTTGCTTAAGCTTATATAACAGTTAGATAATTTAGCTTGTCGCAGTTGATGCGTAGTTTCGTCTAGACATCAATTGGCCACTCTAATATCTTTATATCCACCCTGTCTGAATGTAGGTGAATGAGAATTGATTTTGCGCTATAGAATGGAATTAATTTCCCTAGCTTATTTTAATTGATTACCAGTCCTCCTCAGACAGCTTAATATCTCATCCATGATGGAACGCAACAATTGTTCAATGGCCATACGTGATTATAAAAGTGCGTTATATAAATATTCTTGTAACTGATGTTTGTACAGACGTCCTTATACAGACAACATAACATGCTCATATCATCTGTCTGATTCGGAAAGGAAACAAATGGACCTACATATGTAGGTAATAAAATGCGAACCCATAACCGTCACGAACTTAAACTGTCTCTGCAATAATGTACTTTGAACACCCCAATTCCAAAGTCCAAATTCTTAGCCATCAGATCAGGCAGAATTCAGATTTCAGATGAATTCATGTATAATGTTCCTGAGAGGACTACTTAGGTCCACAGAACAATTTTCAAACTAATTTAACTGATTTCTTTCTATTCGCTTTCAACAACAGCGGAATGCAAAAAATATTTCATGATTCGGTTAATGAATGTTTCAATATTTGAAATATGCATGGCATATGATGTCAAAGGTCAGGCGTAAAATATAATAATACAATCATATTGTTACATTAGATCGACATGCTTTTGATGTTTCTTCGTTGTCTTGAAATTTCAACGAGATATAACTAGACCGAAATTTCACCGCGCATTTTAGTATCCGCCCAGTCTGAAGCGTGGAGGGTGGCAAATAAATTTACACCCTAGATTGGAATTTATCGCTCAAACTTCGCAGACTCATTCACTTCCTCTCCGTAGCAGACGGTTAGTTAATTAAACATTGTTACGTTCACTTGAAAAGACGAGACAAATTTAGAATAGGTACGTTGTGTTTTATAACTTACGATGATCAACCAGTGTATGACGTAAACGTATTAAGCAGTTATCCTGAACCGTATATTTAATTCATGGTGTATAGGTGTATAAAAATCAGACACCATTCACGTTGTGCGTGACGGCTTTTTATCATCAAATTACACGTGTTTATGGGTTTCCGCTCCCTTTCAGACAGCGGGAGACGATACGTAATACCTAAATATTTACCAAATGAAAGAAAATCTGTCTAATACTATTAGTCTTGTACGCCAATGACAGATTATGATCGTTTATATAACAACCTTTACCAAAAGATTATATGTCCACCATACTATGCTCGTACCCCAACAAGGCTGTGATAGCAACCTTTCTCAGACGGAGACAAAATCCATTAATCTGGGTGGTTTGGCGAGACATTTCATTCTGGTGCGTAAAACTAATTGACATCATCCCCTCGTCAGACTGGGCGGATACCAACATATTGCAATGGTTAATAATATATCGACGAAACATCTCCACTACTGTGACAAACAAAAATAATGGGTCTCATCGCAACACCATTGATACTAAACAATAATTAGTGCTTATGTAACGCCACAATTTTATTGAGGATACAATAACTTGCGGATTACGCACCAGTCATAAACCCAACAAAATAGAATCGTAACAAGTCTAATATATTTAGACCCACCCATGCACACTATAAATGCTCGGGATGTGAGAACGTCTGCCATCATTCGCAAAACAGAATTTATCTGGTAAGCTAATTGAATCCCCATATTCAACAACTTAAAATAATACACATTTGTTTGGCATAAATGGGACGTATTTTGTTGTCTCCTTTCAGACAGAATCCAGTCCAAGACGACCAGGAGCTAACGCTTAACACAACAATGAACTTCTACAAAATGGTTCTCGCCGTCGCAGCCTTTGTGGCTATGATGCATGTAAGTCTTCCTTTCTTCACGTATTTTACTCCTAATTTAAACTTTCACTTTATGTCGCATAACTAACAATGAATGTGTTTGTATATTTGTAGTCTGGAAGGGCCGAAGACAAGCCCGAAACACGCACATCCGTACCTCCGGTTCTTACAAAGTAATCACCCACCATCGAGCGGCGGATCAGTCCTTGTGGAGAAATGTACCTATTCGTGCACGTTTCATTTTAAAATTGGCTTCAAAAATATTTTCAAAATTATTTACAAAATTACTTTTTTTCAAAATTGTTGTCCAAATGAATTTTTAAACTATCCTAAATTAAAATCTTTTTGATTGGCTTTCGAAATACAACAATTTATTGACGGCGGATTATTACGATCACAAATTGACATTTTGCCGACACGGAACGTTTCACGGGCCAATTGTCTGTGCCTCATTATTTCATACTGCGCATCTTTTGCAAATCTAACCAATGAGATTTTAGTTTATTAAGGTTTTCCTTTAAATATTATTAACAATTTTCATAATCGTAAAGAATTTCATCCCAGCAGCTTACACATCTCTGTATAGTTTGATCAGTAATTCAGTGGACATATCTTATACGCACAATTTTTTCTGTTACAATTCTTGCCCAACTGCGGTGGACGTTGTTCAAATTTGTTTTGTTTATTTCGAGAAACATCCAACAGTAAGTGGTTGAGTCATGGCACCAGTTTTGTTCGCTTTGGATCATGTTCCTAAAAAATATACATCCTCCCCTTGTTGAATACGAACTATTCATTTCAAGTTTTGTGATGGCGCTGTTAATTTTATTTCCGCGGATACTGTGTCTGACCCATAAATCATTTTTACGTTAACCTGTATTCATGGTTATTCTAAGCAGACTAATAATTTGTAAAACATCATGAAATGGTCTACTATTTTTTCGTGTTTGTGATCATGGTCATACGTAGGGGCGTAAAAGCAATCATCGATACCAACGTTTCATTATCTACGCTATTGGAGAATCTGGAGTTGACAACTTTCATGTTGTCCATGGGAATTCTTGGCGACTGTCCCAAGCAAAATATTCCACTACTACTTAAAAATATATACCAAGGCGCATGGCAACCTGGTTGCTCCAATGATGGAGATTGAGGATTTCAACGTCATGAGTTTGTGAAAAACAAGTACGATGAAGATCAGAGCAAGAAGATATGTTCATTCGTGGAGAGGAAATACTTCGTACTTTAGAAAACGCAAGTAACTACTATTTATTTTAAAACTATTTTATATCAATATTCATAGAAAAATAAATGAAATTGCTCTCGTATTTAGGATTTCTTGTTATACTATTAAATGTATTACAAACAATAAGATAAGACATTTTATTTTAGATTTTAAGTTCGGAGGAGATCATAAATACCCATGGCCTGACGCTCGCTCACAGATATTAAAATGCATTTCCTGTCTTAGGTATGTAAGATCATATTTTTGAATTATCTATAACAAAAATAATATGAATGCGTTCTGTACTTACAATACAAAATATACAGAAATATTTTTTAAGCTATTGAGATATAAAATCTGAAACGGCTTTTATTCTTTTCGTTCCCTGAGCGTTGACTGCGGACGAAAATGGCGGCGTAAATAATTGGTGGCGTGATGAACGGTAACCCGTCGTTCCTTAGACGGTGTCATTGATGTACCACTACTGATTGTCGTGTTAAAAGATCAGGTTAACAAGTTTACATGAATCATACATCATATGACTCTTGGTCGCTTAAGAACAGGACAATGAACTTGCAAGTCATTTGTTTCCATTTGACCTTCTTTAGTAATTGCTGCAACTGGAGGTACCAATTTCTCTTTCTCCTGCGACTTCGGTTTCTGAACAGTTTCAAAGTTTAAAGGATTAGTAAGTCATTGACCTTTTCGTCAGTCGCACGGCATTTTCAAATTTAGATACTGAAATTGCTTTTAAAAAATTTGTGCTTTAGTTTTAGTTACGTACCTCCATTTCAGTTCCACTGCTTGTTTCTAAGGATTCCGTAGAACGCTGGTGCGTCGTTCCTCCATCCTTTTGCACCGTCTCATCATTTTCATCTTGATGACTACATACAACATTTTATTTAAGATTAGATTAATTAGTAACAATGTGGGCCTGACTAAATGTCCCCAGTCCAAAATGAACAATTTGATACTATAAGTATTGTTTGCACTTTTACATTTACTGATGTGTAGGACAACTTACGTTATTACAACGTGTTCCCTGAGTGCATCAATATCCGGGAATTCGATACAACATTTTTTACATACGTAAATCACCTTAGGATGAACCTCCTTCATGTGACGCACTTCTGATGTGCCCATTGGAAAGATATATGGACAGTAGGTAATTTTACATTTGTTAGCCTTGTGGCATTCTATGAGATGTTGCTGAAGGGATTGTATTGTGTCGTGAACCCTCCCACACGTCTCTGCTGTCTCGTTGACCTTGAATGTACATGCGAAAGTATTGTCCAGTAGCTTCTTCTCGAAACAAAGTTCTGGACATGACTTCATTTTGGAAATGCCCATTGCGTTACCCTTGGAAGTTGCCACCTTTGCCTCTGTTAGTTTGGTGTCCTGCTTTTTTGGAAACACTAGAGCAAAAGTTGCCGGAGTTCCACTCTCAACTACAGACTGGGATGACTCCCTGTTCGCTAATTTCCAGTTAGTGATTGAATCGTCTTTATCTCGGGAACTTGAAGTATTAAGGTAACTTTCCTTCAACAATTCAGGACCGGAAGTGGTCACAGAAATAGGCTCCACGCGTGATACATTATATCTCGCTTCCACCATTGCAACTGGATGCACAGACGCAATGCTGCCATGAATGTCGTCGGTCGAAATACTAGCATCCTTCTCCTGGCAAGGTGTCACGATATTGATGCTGGGACCCAACGGTGAATCATCTTCGTTCAACGGAGAAAGTGCTACAACGCCTGTGACCTTCCCTCCTTTAGTTTCAACCAAACAGGGGGACAAATCAATGTTTGTAGCCTCTGGAGATGAACATGGCACAGGGGCCGTACAATTTGTTAAATAAATATCATCCATCTTCTCCTCTTCCTCTTCATCACTTTCTGTCCCTTCTAGAGAGTCACAGTATTTGAATCGTGGCAGCAGTTCCTGTTGATCGGTCGCATTTTCTAAATCCAACTGTTTGCTACCATTTTGAAGTATAGGCAAGAAATTACCGTCTGCGTTCAGGAATAAATGTATTGGGGAACCATGGTGTCCTTCTGATACATCACTTGGCACAAATTTTAAACTACAAGCCGCCTCATTTTGAGAAGGAATGTAAATCACATAAATGTTTCGTTCAAGCAATTCTGCCATGGCGGAGAGCTGCACGACGTGTCCATCCTTTAACAAACTTTGAACCGTCGCGTCTAACTTATCCGTTTTAAGATTCTCGGTCGTGTTAACCAGCTTCATTTTCGTATACTCCTGCAAGACGTACAAGGTACTTGTAAGGGAAGTGTTTCTTGTTATGATTACACTGATGGATCCGTGAAGGGAGAACTCGCCGGGAGGAACTTTCACCGGCACGCCCCGTGCTTCAAGAAACGCTGCAGTGTGTTCACTTGCCTTTTCGTCAATTTGATGTTGATTTTTGTCAAAGCGGGCCGGACCATTTGCTAGATTGATTTTAAGTCCCGCGCGCTTTACACCAATCAGGATGCTGTGATTTTGAAGGATTTTAACTTTCTCTTGTGGAGTTTTGGATATGTGGAGAGAGTTTGCAAGGATGCCCATGGTGGTCTTCAAATTGAAGCAATATTCTTGGGGCTGACTGGTTTCCACTTCCTCGCCAGGCATAATGCCTCTTTTAATCGAAGTAGTTTTTATGTTAAGCGTTACGTGACTAATCTCAAACCAGGGACGAAAACTGTCACTACCACTTTGCAACAGATTTATAGGCTGTCTCGTGGAGTTTTTTGTCGGGCTAAATTTGGTAACTTTAAAAGATTTACTTTGCTCTGTTTGAACATCTTGAAGCTGATAAACGTCTATTTGTCTATTCATCATATCAGACAAGAGGCTCAAAATAATTGGTTCAGTTTGCAGTTTCGCAATCATTTCCAGACTTGAGGAAATGATATCCGGCTCATCTTTTTCTAGGGCGTCTCGGCGTCGCAGAATAAAATGCACAAGCGTGAGTAGGATGTCATCATAAAATTCCTCAGTCAGGGCGTAACAAACGGATATGGAACGAAAAAGCGAGAGATGCGTTTCACTTATTTCAAATGGAACTATTCCGTTTATTTTTCCACCTGAATTTTGAAACTTGGAGCCGATTTCATTCAAGTCTTTGACACTAGGGAGCGAAGCAC